>JAFVLL020012883.1:0-37014 GCA_021397915.2 Tor tambroides | reverse complement strand
AGTTTAGCTCCAACTCTAATCAAACAGACCTGCCTTTAATTTTCATGCGATCCTGAAGACCTTAATTAGTTGCTTCAGGTGTGTTTGATTAGAGATGGAGCTAAACTTTGCAGGACAGTCGATCGCCAGGAACAGGGTTGGGCACCCCTGCTCTATAGTGATCCCTTAATGTCTACGACGATTATGGTATTGCTAAAATGCTGTATTAACCACAGAACAAGTACATCTTAATAAATAATAACTAAACTGTCTTAGCTTACCCTGTTGCTTTGCGTCCTCTCTTTGCGCTCCTGCAGAGTGGACAGGTAATTGACAGCGGCATACTCGATCACAGACAGGAAGACAAAGACGAAGCTGACCCACAGGTAAATGTCGACAGCTTTGATGTAGGAGACTCTGGGCATGGAGGCGTTCACTCCAGTGATGATGGTGGACATGGTGAGCACCGTCGTGATGCCTACAAAGAGATCAGTTTAATCAATTTACTGTAGACGTTTATACGGTGTAATGAAATGATGCACCGACACATGCTGCAGCGGTTTGCAGCAAGATGCAATTACACAATTCATCTGAAACTTCTCACCCAGAGGAACCCGTGCAGGAACAGCTCGCCGGTCGATCCAGAAGGACACCCATGACAGCATCACCATCAGAGTGGCGGGAAAGTACGTCTGAAGCAGGAAGAAGAAGATATGACGACGCAGAGTGAAGCTGATGTAAAGACGATTGTACCAACCTGCAGAGAAGATTGAAGAGAAAAAAAATAGACAGTTTTATTCATTACAAAGAACTAATGATCAAGGTGTACAGTAGGGTTATTGAATTCTGCTCCTGGAGGAACCCTAGTCAAACTCATCTGCCTGTGAAGTAATACTCAAAACCTTGATTAGCTGGTTCTGATGTTTAATTAAAGTTGGAACTAAACTCTCTAGTTTGTGGACCTGCAGGAACAGAACTGAATAGCCCTGCTGTACAGTGCCTACTAGAGACTAAATAAACGCAAACTCAAAAACTGCACATTCATTTCTCTTTATTTATTTATTTTTTTAAAACAAGTTTGAACATATATATATATATATATATATACATGATAATCTAGCAGTTTATTGTAGAATATTCTTGCCTTGATGCTGATCTATCAATGAATAGCTTGTTATCAGTTTTAAGGTTTGCTATATGTGAATTCAATCTAAATTTCAATATGCAATATGTAATTATATAAGAATTATACTTAAAGTTTTGATGCAAAGAAAGTAAGAAAGCAAAGAAAGCGTAAAATCGTTAAGTATATTCAAGTGATACCGATTATCAAAAAAAAAAAAAAGAAAAAACGTATGGAAGGGGCTGGTTTAAGTGGACCAAATGATTGGAGAATCCCTGTATACATCACCAGACAGAAGTCTGTCATTTTACCACAAGATCCAATTACAATATTTTGATTAAAAAATTATGAGATAAAAAAATAAACATATGAATGGATGAATTGTAAATCAATAATAAGCATTTAGAAAGTATACAGGGTCATGCCAACTTTAAATAAGTGATGTTTTACCGCTATTAGAGTGGTGCCAATATGGCGTTCTTAATAACTTCTTAATAACAAAAATTATTTATATTATTAACAGCAAAAGTAGGTTCTTTCTTTGGGCTGACACAGCATCATCTAAATCTTGGGCTTTAGATTAATTTAAAGGTTTGGGAAAAGAAAATATGTCTGTATCCTGCATACATTCTGTCCAGATAACGTCTAGATAAGTTTTACTTTTACTTTACCTTTTACTGAACTATCTTTAACTGTTGAGGCCATGCCATTTAGATTATTTTTACATTGTATCAAAAATGCCAAGTAGCTTCTTTATCAGTCTTTACTAGTCAGAAATATAGAGACAATATATACACTGTAAAAAATGAATGGAAAATCACTGTAAAAAAAAAAGTTATTTTAACGCTAAAAATACTACATTAAAAACCTATTATTTCGTTCATGGTAAGTTCCCCTACTATATGGTGAAAAACTACTTTTAACATTACATGTAATTTTACGGTAATGTACAGTTTTTGGAAGTGGAAAAATAATGTATAATTTACAGTGAAAAAACGTACATTGACATTCCCAGAATTCCCTGCATTACATTTCATATTTGTTGTTTTTGTTGTTGTTGTTGAAATAACTATGTTTCTTCTTAGTTTTTTCTTATCAGTGGTGTACGTCACATCTAATGTTAAATTAATGTTTATTGCATTATTTCAGTTTCATGTGTGTTACCATGATGGTGTTTAGTGTGTGAAATGTATTTGTGCACCTTCTATATATGTTACTGTTTTCCTTCTTAGCTTGTGGAAAAGCTGCTTGTGTGATGTTCATCATGTGACTTTCTCATCACCACCTGCTTTTGGTGGTTATCAGTGTATTACAAAAGTACTAAACAGATTTCAGTACTCCAGTAGGTTGGTATATTACGTTGGATGATGAAATACGGTTTTTAAATGAAAATTTAAGTTAAATCCGTAAAACCTAAAATGTTGCTACCATATTTTTACAGTAAAATTCTGGCAACCGCAACTGGCAGTTTTTACCATAAATTTTACATATTTTTTTTGTGTAGGATTGTAATGACTGTCACATACCTGTGCTGCTGTAAAAGGCTAGTTTTGTGGTGGTGTGAAACTCCTGAATGAGGAACTGAGACAGAGAGATCTTCTCATCCGTCTGTAGAGATTTGTTTCCTCTCTTCCAGTACAGCATGAGGTCGTCGTCAGTATAGGCATCTCCAAACAAAATAACACAAATACATATGAACTCACAAACACTGAAACATTAAATAAAAACAGAATATCCTGCTTTGCTCAAAATGATGTCACATTACTGTTGTTTGATTTCAATCATTAAAATGTGTTTAGACTCACAGCTCTCGATCTCCAGTGAGCATGTCTGGGTGTCCAGGGGAAAGTGACTGAGATCCATATTGCACATCGATGTGACTGTAACCCTGTTGAATGTGTTTGTAGTAATTAAAACGTGTGTTACAAATATGGAGAACAAATCGACAATATAGAAACATTTCATTCATAATCCTGTTATGTGTTTTCAGCGGGATCAATCTTGTTAACATATAGGGCAGTGATGTGTAGCCAAGTATGGTGACCCATACTCGGAATTTGTGCTCTGCATTTAACCCATCCAAGTGCATACACACAGTAGTGAACATACACACGAACACACACACACACACACACACGAACACACACGAACACACACACGAACACACACACACACGAACACACACCCGGAGCAGTGAGCAGCCAATGCTGCGGCACCCGGGGAGCAGTTGGGGGTTCGGTGCCTTGCTCAAGGGTCTCACCTCAGTCATGGTATTGAGGGTGGAGGCTGGATATTCACTCCCCCCACCTACAATCCCTGCCAGACCTGAGACTCAAACCCACGACCTTCGGGTTACAAGTCCAACTCTCTATCCATTAGGCCACAACTGCCCCTATATAGGCTTTGAACTGACCTTGGATCCTGGATTTTTTGCTATTATTTTCAATATGCCATTATTTCAAATAACCTTTAAATCACAGTCAGTCGTTAACTCTTACACCAAACAAGCAACATTGGAAAAACATGCCTCTACCTACATTTGCATTTGCAGAACTCCAAAACTGTACCTGCATACAATTCACTGCACAACTTTTATTCCTTTTACACAAATTATTATTACAGGGGCAGATATCTATTAACAAAGGCTTATTTTCACGTGGCTCCTTAAAACACTTTTACCACAATGCATGATTTGTAAATACATTTTGATATTTGCATCACATAATGAGCTCCACATGTATGGCTTTTCTGCCATGTACTGTAAACTTGCTTGGTAGCTCACCTAGTACAGCACTGCATTTACATTGTGAAGTGCTCGACTACAAGTCCCATGAAACATGAATCACAATAAAAGAGCTTAACGACTTGTAGAAGCGAGCTAAAATGGTAAGGTTGCTTTAGCAAATGTGTTTTTATCATGTTTGCTTTTGTTAACATTATCAGTTTAGTGTAGGTGGTATGTAACAGGGCATTAACCTTTAGTGGCAGTTTCACAATCCAAACAACAGTATAACATTTGTTTTGGATAAAACTGAACACAATTTAAGCACCAATCACAGGATATTTTGCTATGAAAGTGTTGCGAAATATGCAAGAAGCGTTCAGAAAAAGACATTAGCTCAATAACTGCCATTTGAGGCCAAGGATCAGGATTGAGGTGGAGATACTAGCTTCTCAAATGAAATAATGGAGCTATTGCTGTACCACAATAAAAGGCCGGTGAAAAAATGCGATGTCATTAGGTTTGTACTAATTCATCTTTACACAAACCAAGGATTTCTTTCCTTGAAATCCACAATAAGTGACATACACACCTGCATTAACAAGAGCACTTGACAGCAATTCCTTTCATCAAGCAGAACCCCACAAAAGCACGACTGAAATTAAAGATCGGTGACTTGCTGTCATTTTCTGTCTGCTTAAAGAAAGTAGCTCCCATTCCACACTTGTCCTGACACTGCAAGCCTCGGATGTCCCCCATTTTTTCCCTTTAGCAACTTTCTGTGCCCACTCCTCACTTTTCCTCAGCTGTATATTTTTCAGTAAAGAACGCCACCAGCCTCATTTTAACACCTCATTGTCTGTCTCTTTATTCACTCAACTTACATGCTATTGCTAGTGGAGGATGCGAGCAGCTTTAATGACTTCTCATTACCTCCCACATCTTAGGCTGATATGTAGGAAATACTTCATCAGTCTGACATTTGAATGATTTTTAACTGGTGATTTAATATTGTATAATCACTGAATAAATGATTATAGTCTGTCACTGGCTTATTACAGAAATCTCTATTTTCCTTTCACAGCACCATGCTGAAGAGGATTAACATGACCCCACCAATCTTTGGAGGCATTGAAATATGACAAAACCTGACACAAGAAAACTGAACCAGGGTGTGATTGAAAGTTGTATGGATCAAGTTCCTGTCTACACAGTCAGAAAACACATATCCTAGCAAATGTTATAACAGTTTAACCTCAACCATCTGCATCCAAATCAAACTTATTTTATGTGCACAGAAATCCTTCACATCTATACTGAAACACCTCATAATCTAGCATCTCTGAGAGAAACTGATCTGAGGACACCAAGAGAACTCTGCAGCACATGAATAAACCATGGAAACTGCAATCCTGGTCTCTTGGCTGTTGTGGAGATCACATCACACAGCTAAGAAGCTTTTGAAAAGAAATTTGGAGAAAAATGGAAGAAAAAAATCCATGTTTCAGGCACAGTCTCCACTTTTCCCTGAACGAAGCAAAAGAAATAAACTGAATGTCTGCATTGCTGTCAAGGCTTTGGAAACCCATATCTGCATTCACCAGATAACCAATGCTTTCACGTCAGCTGGCCAAGAAACAGAAAGACGTGTCCCTCCCAGACCGTAAGCTCTTACATTATGAACCCACTCACTGGAATTCATCTTATGATATGGTGGAACGGTTTGTGTGCTGTGCTGGCGGAAGAACGAAGGAAATGGCACTGGATGCCAAAAGCTCTGACAGTTTTAGCAACTCTGAAAGCAGTTGTTTTACTAATGCGCTTAGGACTGTGAAACATACCACCCTGTCCTTAGCCTTTCCATTTATTTGGAAAATGCAGCCAATGCTGCAGTCATGAACATGAACATGGTGACTCTGTATTATCCCTGGAGATAAAGGTAAAGATCAGTGAAAATCTTGATTTGTAGGCAAATGCAGCTGCGTTTAAAACACTGCCTTTTATCTTAATTCAAGGTTTGATAGCTTTGTGTCAAAAATGAAGTCAAACAAAGCTTGTATGAGGTGAGTAAAATAGTGCCCTGCTTTGGGCCAATAAATTCAAGACTGATTTGAGCTGCTTTCCAGGAGAGAGCACCACCTTGATGCGATTGGTGTACAACCAGATGCCAGAAGTAGGAGAATCCACTTTTTTTATGGAAAGATAATATAACTGACTATACATACAGAACAGATACACAGTCATACTTCCCGCAGACTTCAGTTCCAACCTGCTCCATTACACCTGCCTTATTAAGCAACCCTGAACACCTTGATTAGCTGGTTCAGGGGTGTATTCCAGAAAGGAGGTTCAACAAACTCTGAGTTAAAACTTGAACTCTGAGTTGACTTACCCTGAGATGGGAAACTCTGAGTTTTAGTTCAATCCACTCTGAGTATGTTGACTCTGAGTTTAGCGCGTGCACCGTGATTATGAAAAGCCATGATCAATGGAACTCCGAAATTATTATTCACCATGGCAACAGCACCTGAAAAAAAGACTTCCGCATACTACGCAATATGTAACTTTAATTCTTAATCACTGTTATAATATCAGAGGTGAAAACTGGCAGAATGGTAAGTTATTGAACTAATCTTCATTTTCATGGTATCCCACGGGCGAAAAAAAAGAGAAAAAACCGTGGCAGCAGAAAAAAATAAACATAAAAACATAATTCAAACAGGTAAAGCTTCACGTGTAAAAGGTTCATGGGTGTAGACATGACTTTACAAACATTTGACATATTCAATAAATATCATTCAGTGTGCAGCGGCTTTTTCCACATAGTCTAATGCTCTTTTCACATAATTAAATGTTATCTAATCCAACATACATTTCTTAATTAGGGTAATGAAATAAACATTTGACTTCTATTCAGCCAACAGCTAGAAGGCAGAGACTCGTAAAATGGGGAGAGAACCTGCACCAGCACCACTGACAGATGAAGAGGAGATGGCCACAATATCAATATTAAAATCCAACAAGGAAAAGAATAGGTGTTGTTTTTGTATTTGTAGGAAATAAAGATGACCAAATTAATTGTGAATAGTTTGTGTTTATTTAACAGCTGTGGTGGTGGTTATGGCATATATCTCGCACTACCCTTCCATCTGGCATCCTTCCATTCCATCCAGTAATCAATTACATTTTCAGAAGGCGCAATGATAGGTATATGCGTGTCATCAGTGCATCCAACCACACTGGAAATCCTTGAGGAAATTCAAATTATTAGCTTACTTCCAGAGGTTTGCAGCAAGATGTTATCAAGTGAACGTCATTTAAAAGTGGTACCACTCAAATAAATATGCATGTGGATATGGCAAAATAAAATAAAAAATAGAATCCTCTCCTGATGTAAATGTAACTCCCACAAATTAATGCAGCATCCTCATCTACAGGATCCCGTGTAAAAAGACATGCCATTTTTTGTCACATTTACAGTGTCTCCATGATGAAAATGAAAGTGGTGCAGTGAGAAAAAATAGTCTCGTTTCCATTTGCATTAAGATTATTTTTCTTAACCCACTGGCAGATAATTTTACTTGTTTCCCCCAGGAAACAAAACTCAATATCATATTTTATTTTTTTATATAGAAAATGCATCGTGATTTAAGAATTTTTAGATATTTGTGCTTGAAATAAGGCAAACATCTCAGCAGTAAAAGCATTTTTGCAGCATGAATGAATAAATGAAGATGATATTTAAACATCGCTTACGCTTTAAAAAGGGATAGGAGACCGACAGAAACTCTAGGTTTACCGAAGAAAACCTGCTCCCGACCAGGTTAGGTTCACAGAGTAAGTTACCGAGAGGTTTAGTTTTGTCTTTTATCGGAACCGAAAACCCTGAGTTTCCCTTTTCTGGGGTTAACAAACTCTGAGTTTCCAACAAAACCCACTTTCTGGAATACACCCCAGGTGTATTTGATTGGGATTGGAGCTGAACTCTGCAGGACAGTAGGAGCAGGATTAGAGACCCCTCACTTAAAGCAGTGCTTCCCAACCATGTGCAGGGCTTAAAAGACAAGCAAGGACTCTTTAAGGGGATATTTAAGTTATTAATATGAAGATAGAAATTACTGTACAGTGCACTCAGAAAGTATTCAGCTCTCTTCATTTTTCCCATAGTGAAAAAGAAATATACTAAAATGTATCTAAAATACATTTATTACATGCTAAGTATACTACAAATACATTTACATATTTATGTACTTAATATAAATACCCTGCAATTGTACTTTTGGCATAGTAAACTGGCATACTTCAAGTCTGCTAAATTGGAACAACTAATTTTGTACTTAATGCACTTTAATTGTGCGGAATAGAGCTGAAGTCCAACTAAAGATATACTGAAGTATATTTGATTGTGCTAAAGTAGAACTATTGCAAGTATACTTCAGGTACACTTGAAATATCTTGCATTTATATTTGCATTACATTTACATTTAGTCATTTAGCAGACGCTTTTATCCAAAGCGACTTACAAATGAGGACGATAGCAGCAATCAAAACCAACAAACAGCAATAATAGTTTGTTTTTTTAAAGAAACAAGTAGATAGAATAGAAAAAAGAAAGCTAGTGTTAGTTTTTAAAGAAAAACTAGCAGTTAGAGAGTAAATATGCAATTGATAGAGGGTCAAGGGTGTGTGTGTGGGTTTTTTTTTTTAATAAAAAGAAGACAGATAGATAAAATAGAATTTGAATAGAGAGTGCTAGAGTTAGCGGGTCAAATAAAGATGACTTTATCATTTAAAGACTGATATTATTCAAAGATCATACAATTCTCATCTATAGTGACAGTAAAACACATTTTAGGCTTAATATTACGAAATGTGCATTGTGCACAAGTAGTACTCCAAATAAAGTTTAATTCGAATTTTTATATCAGTAAGTCCCAAGTGATATGTCAGTAAATATGTTAATAGATTTGAAATAAATGCATTTTAAATATATTACTTTTTTTACTAGGGTCCACATTTTGTTACAGTGCAGTCTTGTTCTTTAATGACTTTGTAGTGTTGGGTTTTGATTTGTCATTATGGGTGTAGACTGATGTAAATAAAATCTATAAGCATTTTAGCATAAGTTTGCAGCATAACAAACTGAAAAACTGAAGAGGTTAGAATCCTTTCTGAATGCACTGTATATAGCAAAACCCTACAGATCAGCCATCTGGTCTTGGATAAAAGGGCAGATACTAGATGAAATGGTTGAGAGGGTGTAGGGAGGAGCTGGCTTTGACATAACAGATTGACTTATAGATTGTAAGTCGAGATGTACATAGAAGAATAAAGTCATTTTGTCCGGCAGATCGAGTGTGGGACGGTTCTGAGATTAAAACTCATCAATGAGCCAGCTTTGTGTCTGAATCTACATGTGGCTTGCATTAATCCCACAGATTCCCGCATATTAATCCACACGTTCACTCATCTAAAGCAAAAACCAGGATCAGCGCCTCCTAGAGATGACAGCTCTTAGTCAAAAAATAACATAATAGTAAACGTGCAAATTGTAAATGTCAAAAAAATGACTGTTGGTTTAAAGCTTTGATGGAAAAATGAGATCTTTTTGTTTACTGAGCAAATCTGAGTCTCTGAGTCTCAATGTCATACATCTACAGCAAAGCCAGACGTAACATAACTCTTCTGCTGGCTGGTAATCTGTTTCTCGAGCTTTGATTGGGATTAAATTGAGCGTTTTCACAGTTTGCAGAGGTCAAATGTTAAATACAAAAAGAAAAAGCAAAGCCTGTTTGTGGTATGATCATCAGAATGTATGTGGGTGTGCGTATTCTGTGACACTTACCTCAAGCTGTAGAGCACTTTGCCATCAGGATGCACTCGGAGCATGACGTTCTCCGTGGTGGTGTCGTGGATGAAAGATCGTTTGGAATGGACAAAAAATATGTCAGGTACCCAGATTTTCTTCACCAGCCGGCCATCAAAGGTCATGCTCTGGTTGGTGTTGCTGGGAAAGGACAGTCGCTCGTCCTTCCAGTAGTGTCTCAGGTACAGGGTCATGGTGAAGTCCTGAAGCATATACAAACCAATGAGCCATTCGTCTTAACATAAACAGTTTAAACAGTAGCTTCATTTCTATCCCAAGAGCCCTCTTTATAAGAAGAAAAAAAACAGACTATTTGTCAACACATCTAGGGTGCTTGGAAAGGTTACTGGGTGCTGAATTTGAGCTTCTGCCTAATCCAAATCCTGTGGCACAATCTCAGAGTGGAAAAGATCATGATAGCACTGAAGCATTCATGATGCACTCTGAAATCTGTAAGCCATATTTACTAAATCTCCTACCATATCTACTTCAGAGATGGTGTCCAGACTCTCAAGCTGAACATCAACACCCACAGGTATTGCGGGCCCTGAAATGAAGAAATGCACAATGCACTCATTGTAAAAATTTGATAGATTTAAACTTAAAACAAAATCTCAACAAGTCTATCAATTCATTAACCACTTTAATAACATTAGTGTGATTTACGCAAAAGCTTTTGATAGATAAGGCCTATGCTCATCTGGATACATGCCACATTGGTTTAAGGTGGTCAGGATGGTTTTTGGACCATGTTAACTATTTTGTTATTAGTCAAAGATGGTCTGCCACCCTATACCATTATACCAAACCAGGGTGATCAAGGTCTACGACAAGGATGCCCAATCTTGCACCTGGAGGGCCACTTTCCAGCAGAGTTACCGCCAGCCCTAAATAAACACGCCGGAAGCAGCTAATCAAGGTCTTCAGGATCACTACAAAGATATGTTGGAGCAAGTGTGAAACTCTGCAGGACGGTGGCACTCCAGGATAAGACTGAACACCACTGGAGTACAAGATTAACCTCAGCTCCACCAGCTGCTAGTCCATCTGATCAATCATCTAGATCAACTTGGAGCAGCTGATCAGAGTAACACATTGACTGCCATGTTATAATATAGTAAATGTCCAGGCTCTAAATGCTATGCGACATGTACATGTAATAGAAGGATTAATAACCTCTCAGAGTAGATTTAAAAACTTTACTTGCAAGCAAGCAGCTGTTACATGTTATTGGCAAGATAAAGAGGAATGGTACACAAAACAAAACACAAAATGCATACTTTTTAAATTGACCATCCAGTTACCTTTTAAGTACCACAACAAAAGTCTTTGTGATTATAAGGTGATTCTTGGTGATCCGCTTGTGCATATCTTAACACACTTCAACAGCATTTAATATACATTAAGAAAACAGCTTCATCTGTATGCCCTTGTTTAACACTCAGCAGTGTAAAAAGCTTGAGGAAAGCAAAGGAAATGAGTGAAAACACGAAATGTCCTTTCTTCACCTTAGGACAGTGTTTTCATAACCTTTAATCTGGGTTTGATCTGACCGTAGTATTTACAGTTGGTGTGAACTTTAGTGAAGATACGGGCAGATAAGTGAATGCTCATGGCACAGAGCCACAGTAAATCAGTGTCATAATCTGGCCTGAGCTTCTGTAAAGCTGATTGCCTGTGATGTCAGCTCAAATCCTACATAAATCTGAGTCTTGTGGTGTTTATTAAGATCTGCTGGGATTTCGTGTCGGTCATTAATGCATTAATGATAAAAATAGATTGAATATTAATCCATATGCGCACAAATAAAGCCAATAAAGTGGCTAAGAGCAAGTAGAAATCAGCAACAATGACAACAAAATACAGTAATTGTTGATTTATTTTGATTTAACATAAATGCAACATAAAAATTAAATGATTACATTTATGCATTAAGTAATTTATATGTTCTTTAGCATAACTAACAATAAACTTTATTATTTATATCTGTTACGATTAAAATAATTCAACTAGGATACATATATTGTTTTAGAGAAGACCCAGAAGCTCTAGGGAGCTTGGAAACTCTTCAAAAGCCTTATGTTTTGGGGGCTCAAAGCATTCTTTTCATCTCACCTCCAAAGCCAGGCCTCATGGTGAAGTCATGGCCATCTAACTTGAGGAGCTGTTCTGATTTCGTAACGGGAGCTTTTGTGACATCTGGACTTCTCATTAGTAAAGTGCTGTTAAACACAAAGAGGTCACCAAAAATCACTATAAATGTCGAAACATAGTTCCAGTGCAAACAGAATTGGTTGATTGGTTAATTAATGTATTTGAAACACAGAAAGTGAACAAAACCAAATTCAATATTTAAACGAATATATAATACTATATTGGAATTATTATTATTATTAGGAACTAAAAATTAGTTCAAGACTGGAAACCACTTCTTTTTGCACCACATCATACAGTAGCTGTTGAAAAATCACTTTTAATATGTTATTACACTAATGTTCACTTATTAGAGGTTGCAACAGTACTGGGAGCTTGAATCTGAGACCTCTCACAAATCATAAGATGGTAGATATTATATTTTTAAAAAGGTGAGCAAATGAAATGAATTGTATATTTGTGCTACCTGCCAGGTTTACGTGCTTCTCTCTCTGTTCTGGTGGTTTCTCGTTTGAATCTGACAGGATGCAGGATGTGACATCATTAGATATCAGAACATAACAACAACAACAACTCAGCAAATCAATTAGGCAACATTTTTGCAAGCATGATATTTTTATATTAACACCCTTATGGGAAGATCGTTAAGGAAAATTCTATTTTGCATAAATACAACATAAAAAATAACCAATGTAGCAATGTGAGTGAAAAAAATGTCCCTCTTTTGCTTTAATGATGCCAGTACTGATGAGCATATTTTGAGGATGTTCCAAACAGCATCTTGTGTGCTTTAGCAGAAGCAAGAAAATCTGACCATCTGTACAAAGGAGTTCACATCATCAATGACACAAATTTGTTTACAACTAATTAAAGAGCTAGAGATGATTCATTATGTTTCATTGTTCTAAATTTCAACAATCCTGTTGAAGTTGTGCAGACAAGTAGGCTACATTTTGCACTTGCAACCTTTTTTGTGTGTGTTATAGATTGTTCCTTTTCCATTATTTATTTTTTATAATAATTGCAACTATGGCAGAAATGACAAGAAACAGTGAGTTGTTAATAAAACAACTAATTCGTGCGCTCACTGGAAATGGCATATATCCAATACCCTCAGTGTTTTTTTTTCCCCTTTTACGGTTGCCATGAAGAATGGTTGAATGCATGAGTGAGGTGATGCACTCACCTGGTTTGGCTGCATGTCTGAAGCACCTGTCCGCGCAGCTGCAGCGCTCCAGCGGAGAAAAAGCACGCGCAAAGCAGAAAGCAGACATCAGCGTGCATGATGCCCACATCAACCTACAGCCACCAAAATCCTGTTAAAACCAATCAAAACAGCACTTATGGTCTCTTAAAGACGATCCATTGTCAAGGTGCAGCCTGTGAGGACGTGCCATCTACCGCACTCGCGCTGCAAGCGTCCAGATGCGTTTAATCTGCATTAATGTGAAGGTCAGATCTGCTGTTTGCTGCAGCCTTGCTTTCTCGCATCCAGCAGGAGCTTTCGCAGGTTAGAGGGTGAAACAGACATTTGCTGGTCGTATATTATGTAATGTTTGGTGGGTATTACGTGCTATCTGAATTACACTTACATAATCGAGTGGTATAGTCACTCAGCATTGTTCTAATTTCTTCCAAATTGTATTTCTGACAGGCGTTTAAATGAAACATTTGGACAAAAATATTCAGATGGAATATTCATTCAATAAATGGGGAGTATAAATCGGAAAGAGCAGTCAAAAGACTGGAGAGAGTTTATTAAATTTGTTTCTGGCGATCAAATAGCCTAAGTGAATCGTGCTTTCTTGAACCTTGAAATTAAAATGCTTGAAATGAACGAACTTGTGCCTATGTGAATTTCTTTACGAAGCAAAAATAAAATAAAAAAAATGAATAATTATTTAGTGGTGATTATAGTGAAATGAAGAAGAAAAACAAAAACAAAGTGTCTAATATGTTTCTGCTCCTCCTTCAATACTAAAGTCCAGAGGTATTTAGGTATTTTGAGGTATTTAGTTTATTGAATTATTTAGTTTATTAATTTTTCTTTTATTCCAAAATGTGGGAAACAGTCATAATTGAAAACGAATATGTGAGTGCAAACATTTCACTGGTTTAATGTTTGTGCAGAATAAATACAATAGTAGCATCTGATACCAGTTTATAATTTATACCTTTTCCCTTACACAGTATTTTGCATCAGCGTGCCTAATGCGTTTGCAAAAGAGGTTAAAATTTTATAAAATTAAAAAGCACACCCCAATTTAACAAACAGAGTGTCTTCAGCAGCCATGTCCTACAGTTACCAGTGTTTATGAAATACTGAATGATACAGAATTATGTCAGAAAAATGCCATTTCTTTTCTATTGAGGTTATAAACAGAGTGCAGAATTGTAATTTTAATTTACGTAGATAGAATTAAAATTGATTGCAATTCATATAACTGTGGTTGGCATACATTTTCACACACTTTTTTTTCACCTTTCTTTTCCAAGATTTCAAAATAACACTTTTTACCACACAAATCATTGTTTATTATGAATAATCCATAAATATCTCATCATATACACATATTGGGGTAAACATTAGAAGATATTACTAATATTATTACTAATTCTAAGTGAACATGTATACATTTTTTCACACATGATCACTGGGTGTAGGTAATCGAAAGATAAATGTGGCATTTAAAAGGCAATATTTCCCACAAGAGCTGTTCATTTTAAATGTAGAGAACTAAGTTTGTTTTTCACTTGCAAACTAAGCGGAAAGCAGATAATGTGCTTGCAGTTTTGCAGACTTGAAGATTTATCAATGAATGAATAATATGAAGATGGCTGTACTGAGTGTGTGTGTGTAAGCCATTTTAAAAAGCTTTGTACACTTGAGCTTATAGTTCTGATAAATGTGTTATAGGTTTCAGGAAATACAGTATGATAACAACTGGGAAAACTGTATTATGTGAGAAGAAAGTAATCCTGGTGTGACATGAGAGACCACAGAGTACCACAG
This sequence comes from Tor tambroides, assembly GCA_021397915.2. Lineage (NCBI taxonomy): Eukaryota > Metazoa > Chordata > Actinopteri > Cypriniformes > Cyprinidae > Tor > Tor tambroides. Next base: position 22,157 of record JAFVLL020012883.1, on the reverse strand, counting down.
AGTAGGACATACAAGCATGGGAGCAAAGGAAGTGGATGAGATCAGACAGTCTTTGTGGTGCTTCATAATACATTCAGATAAGACTCAACATATTCTTTACATAAGTACACAGGGTAAAAGCTTGAGCTGCTTGCTTTGAGTTTCAAGGGTTTTTTAATCAAATGCACATCAAGCAGCATGTAACAATAATCACTGGCAATTAAACATACTTTCAACAGGAGTCCTAGAGTCTGGCTTGGGCTCTCTGTGTCAGAATCCTATGGCTTCATGATATCTACCTTGTTGTGTTCTAGTTTTTTGCTCTACCATGGGCTGTTTTTGTTTCCAGTTCATTTGGCTGTAGTCTGGCTCCAGTTGTGTTTTTGCCTGGAAAAATTTAGATTTGTATTTTTACATTTTTTTTTTTTTTGCTGTTTTTTTACTGTTATCAGTCAGCACAGTGTGAGTACAATGAACATTCAGATTCCATTACTTAGTTGTCATTTGGTTTTTGACTGTATGTACTGATGCAGTCTACAAGTGCAATAAGTGAGGTCAATGTAGCTAGACCTGACCTTCTGATGACACCTGAGTTTATGTCCATGATATCTTGTAGCCCACAATGAATAATGAGCTGCAATGCCTTCCCTGACCCTGTAGAATGCCATGCTACTAGGCGGAGTTACTTCCATGTGCTACCTGCAACAGGCTATTATGTAAGTAGTTGGCTATTGTCAATAGGGAGACTGGCCAACGTTTTTGATGTCATGTAGCTATCTTTAATATTTGGAAAAAGGAGGCTCTAACACTACAGGTGTATGTAGGTGTGTGTTTCATCTCTGAAGTGTCCTTTAATCCATGATTATCTCCATAGTTTCACAATTGTTCAGACAGAGGTTGTTGTCCTGACGCACTGTCCTTGTTTCAACTTTCTCTCTTTATACATCCTCTGCACCATCTGTGATCAGGCCAATGACCATTATGTCATCCACAAACTTCAATGACTTGAGTGTTGTAACAATTTTAGGTGCATAAGGAAAACAGAAGTGGGCCAAACACAGAGCCTTGGGGCTTCATTGTTGAGTGAGCCTCAGTGGAGTAAATTCAATTAAAAATGAAGAATTTCTGGCTGACATTATGTCAGATTTACATTCTCGTTGGTTCTAGAAGAACAAATTTTAGGAACATGGAAAGGAGCTTGGATTAAGAGGAATATTGTTCCAGAGGCAAAAAAATCTGTCCTTCTAGTCAAAACTATGGTCACCTGATGTCAAGCTGTTAGGGATCTATAGCATTACAGTTTACAGCAGTAAATTTTCAAAACTCTTAATCTCACAGCAGATCATTAAAATGCACTTTTTTCAAACATTTCAGCATATATTTTCAATTATGTTAGTACAATAAACTACAGTAACTGCTGTTAAAGCTTTTAGTCAGGATAGAACAATTCTAAAAAATGACCAATTACTAATTTCTTTTACCTGGTGATCACAATTGGATACCGTAATCATACAAATTTCTGTGAGCATTTGCAATATGCAAACATGGAGCCGGATAGACTGGAAGACCTGCTGTGAATCAAAGAGGTAGATGTGGACTCGGCTAAACAAGCAGGCATGGCCTTGACAAAGAGGTGGTCATCAGAGGAACATGGGCAGAAGACAGTGTACTGTTATTTCAGATGAAGTCCAGACCACATTTTTAGCCTGGACAACATGGGGGAATCATCTCAATGTGTGCAGCTATGTGGGAAGATGGTTTCTTCTAAGATTTCTTCTGGTTCATCCAAGATTTCTTGGATGCAACACTGAACACCTGATAGCTTTTCTGAATGAACTTGAACGGGCCTGTCAGGGTGAGGATATCAGTTATGATATTGTGTGGGAAAATCAACCATTTTGGAGTGGTTTCAGGCTTATCCTTGGTTCATGTTCCTATATCTCCCACCATATTCCCCTTTCCTCTACACAAACTCTTTGCTGCTTGGAGGTGGAAGGTGTACAATCACTATCCCCATAAGCATGTCACTGTTCACGCCATGCAATGACATAACTGCACAGCAGTGTCAAGCTTGGACTCGTCATGCCAGAAGGTTTTTCCCATGGTGCTTGAACAAAGAATATATTTACTGTGACCTTGATGAAAATGTATGGACAAATGTTTAGGACAGGCTAGATGTAAATAAATTGGAGATTCTCTATTTAGAGTAAAATGTTTACATTTATTGTTTGACAGTGCAACCATGGTAGTGTTGTAAAAATACTGTAAAATAAAATATTTTCCTGTATATGTGACTTTTGATGTGTTCTTTCAACTTAATTTACTTGTAAAGATATGTTATCATATGGCTTTTTGTATGCATAATCTCTATTCTGATGACTGTGTTTACTGTTTTACAGCACAGTAACATTCATTCAGCACCAGGTTATTTCAAATTGAATATGTAAAACAAAGACTTTTAAAAATTTACCACTTACTTTTGAAAATAGTACCAAAGTATTTTAAAAACTGTAAATGCAATCAACAAATAGGATTTTCACATATACACCTTTCTGATCCATGAATGGACATCTGCTAGCTGGGTGTACATGCATTATGACATGCTCTTATGTAATTATATCGTTTACCTGTGTTGTCTCTTTACTTTCAATCAATAACAAATAACAATTTTCTTTTACTTTTGTTAACATATAAGTATTTCAATATGTTACAACCACAATCTTTTTGCAAGGCAGTTCAGCAGTATACAGACCAATAGATGAGACTGAAGAATATAAAGGCCCCTGGGAAGATCATGCGAGAGTAGGCATCAATGACGTGAGTGTTTTGGATGATACGGAAGCCTCGAAGGGTCTTCTTCTTGGCTCCTGTGGCCTCATTTGCCAAAGACAGGCACACCACCATGTGGTCCTGTTTATCTGCAGCCTCCTTAGAGGAGACAGGGGCCTGTGTATATCCTGCCAGGCCATTGGTATCAGGCGTACTGTACGCTTCATCCAGAATCATAGTCCTTGCGTGAGATATGTCACATGTGCAGGGTAAAGGCTAAAATGGAAAAACACAAACACTTCCGTTACCATTTAGAGAACTTTTAGCTTGCCTCCAGGTTGTGAATATTACATTTACATGCAAACTTTACTGCAACTGTAATGACAAGAGGAAAGTTCCTTGAGACAAACTTAAAATATTGGCTTGACAAAGTCATCCTAAAAGTTTTACATCACAGGGAAGTAAGGACATTTCAACACTGATAGGTCTGTGATTTTGTGATTCAGGTCTATAGTCTGTGATTTTATTGCCAGCCGAATCCAGAATGTTGGTGTTTTTCTCGTACCACCCATTTAACTGCTATCAATTCATTTACAAGAATGGATAAATCCAAAAATCATTTTGTAAACTGTTTTTTAACTACTGCCAAGCACCATACTGTAACTGTGGTGCTTCACGGTAATGTGAATGCATTTTAAAAATAGACTTTTATTTCTGAAATGCTGGAACCTGTTAACAAGAATAATAGCCTGTTACATTACAGTTCAACTACAGCTATAACATTTTAAAATGTTTTTATAAGCTAGGTTTTGCATGACTGAGTAGCCAGGTCAAATGTTACCTTACATATTCAAAGAAGACTTATTTCTATTATATTTTTATCTGTTATGACTTATTTTTAAAATGACATATTTTGAATATGTGCATAAACCCATTTAAACCACAGTGTTCCAATTTTCCTATTAATAAATGTAAATTAGTTTGGGGGGGGGGGGGGGTTCCAAGGTGTTGCTAGACACCTTATGAAAAACAATAGCTTAGATACCATATACTTTACAAAAAAGGAAAGTGATAGTGATAGTGAAAATGATTGTTAGCAAAATAAGGAGATTAATCAGTTGTGTATTTACCTTCTTCTTTGATTTGCGATCTGTCCCATCATGCACTGTGGTCAGGTAGTTTACAGCAGCATACTCAAGTACTGATAAAAAGACAAAGACGAAGCTGACCCACAGGTAAATATCCACAGCTTTGATGTAGGAGACTCTGGGCACGGAGGCGTTCACTCCAGTGATGATGGTGGACATGGTGAGCACCGTCGTGATGCCTACAAGAAATGACAGTGAAATTCTGCTAAGAATACTACGGCGACCAGGAGGGGACATGTTCACTTAGTTTTGTCATGGCCACGACATTGTGGGAACATAAAAATATTTTGTGGCCACGAGATCATTTTGTCGAGGTAACAACATCCTTATATCGTGGCCATGCGATGTGAAGTCGTGGCCTTAAAATCCTATGTTGAGGGAACAACATCCATTTCTCGTGGCCACAACCTCTTATGTTGAGGGAACGACATATTTTTCAAGTGGCCACGAGTTTATTGTGTAAACAAACCTGCATGACCATAGCAATAGTCCCCTACATGATTGTAATCATATTTGCATCTAGAACTGCTTTCGTCAAGAATAACTGGTTGTGAAATCCTGGACCCACATAAGCATTCAGCTAAACAATCCCACTGGTTTCCCCATTTAATTCACCTAAAGAGACTCGTGCAGGAACTGCTCGCCGGTAGATCCAGAAGGACACCCATGACAGCATGACCATCAGAGTGGCGGGAAAGTACATCTGAAGCAGGAAGAAGAAGATATGACGACGCAGAGTGAAGTTGATGTAAAGACGATTGTACCAACCTGCAGGAGATTTGAAATGAGAACAAGTGCTAGTAAAATAAAATGCAAAGTTTTCTGATTCTGAAGCAAGGACTGAACTTAAATCTTATTTCTTAAGGGTGAGCACTCATGTTTTGAAAAATGAAATTTAATGCATCATTTATACTAAAACTCTCATCACATAATGATTTATGTGATTGTGTGGTTTTGACATTTCTTGATTATAGGGGAAAAAAAGAGACAAGCATCAGACTTGCTAACAATTAGCTATAGCTCAGTTAAGTCAGTTAACTTTGAATTTGATAATAAAAGGACTACAAAAAGTAACTGTTTCTTAATTGAAATTCTCAAACACTAACCACATTTGGTGATACCAAAAAAAAAAAAACTACAAAAACCTAAAACATAAATAATAAATAAACCTAAAAACTACCTTTGAAAAAAAGCTACTCTCACATTTTAAGTTGATTACATTTTTACAAACAGTCTCTCTGTGCTCTTTTCTGTTCTTGCTGTCTCGTCATGCTTGATAACAGCAAGTATCATCACAAATGGTCAATCAGCACTTGTAGTGTGAACCTGTTTTATTAACTAACAGCAACACTATTTAAGTGTTACTTTTACTCTCTGTAGAGAAGGAACATATAAACTCTGAACTATGTTGATTTAACACTGAGGATTTTGCGGTGTAATGAGCATAATCACATTACCAACTTAATCACTGCCTTAATCGCATTATGCGTGCATATAAAATGCATGCAAAAAGAAGCCACTCATGACAAAGTGCAAAGTTGCTCAAATCAGATGCCAGATAAACTGATTTTGCCATTCATATGCATGCAACAAAATCAGATTTGTGCAAGATGTCTGTCAAACTAATAAACCTTAAAGGTGCAAAGTGACAGCACGTCATGCACTAGCAGAGAGCCTGTATCATCTGAAACTGAAACAGAACTGTCTAGTTTACTATTTAAAATTAGGCACGTGCACCTGTGCTGCTGTAGAAGGCCAGTCTGGAGGTGGTGTGAAACTTCTGAATGAGGAACTGAGACAGAGAGATCTTGTCATCTGTGCTCAGTGATTCATCTCCACTCTTCCAGTAGAGCATCAGGTCTTCATCAGTGTAAGCATCTGGACACAAAGCAGATGAACCAATTGCAGAAACTCTTATGTGATATTTGGCACTGAAGGGATAGCTCATACAAAAATGAAAATTTGCTGAAAATGTACTCACTCTCAGGCCATTCAAGATGTGGATGAGTTTGTTTCTTCATCAGATTTTGAGAAATGGAGCATTCCATCACTTTCTCACCAGTGGATCCTCTGCAGTGAATGGGTGCTATCAGTCCACAAGTAATCCACACCACTCCAGTCCATCACTTAACATCTTGAGAAGTGAAAAGCTATGTGTTTGTAAGAAACAAATGCATCATTAAAATGTTGTAACCTTAAACGTTTGCTTTTCATCTGTAATCCATAATAATGCTTCCTCCAGTGAAAAAAATCCATCCCCTGTTGTCCTCTCACATCAAAATCCACCCACACGCTTGTTTAGAATGGTTATGGACTCTTTTTGTTTGTAAATGGTGCTTGATCTGTTCATATTTCTCTCCTGATTCAGATGAGGCGGACCCACTTTATATGAAATATCCTTAACTACTGTGTATGTACATTTAAATGAATTATTCGATAGAATGCACTTCTTGTGTGCATATGTTTTTACATTGTACTTACTGTACTTTCACATTGTACTTGAAAATACCATCCTGTCATTACATCAGTAATTAATTTCTGTAATTACATCTATAATTACACTGATGACCCTACCTCTACCCCTTAAGCCGCTGCCTAACCATATCAACATACCTGTCCCTACCCTTATCCATATCCGACCCCTCAATAGCAGCAAAAGAAAAATCTCAATTCAACATGAACACAACAGGTAAATTGTACCTAACAATTCATTCATTTATTGTTAAGTACAGAGAATTTAAAGACACCTAATTTAAAGTGGGACCACTTTTTCACTGGAGAAAGCCATATACGGAATATAGATACATATTTTAGCTGGAAGCAGAAATTTGAATTTTTAAAAAAAACATCTTATTGATGGATGTGTCTTTTTAACACTTAGCTTTTAGCTCCTCAAGATGTTAATTGATGGACTGGACTGGAGTGGATTACTTGTGGATTATTGTGATGTTTTTATCAGCTGTTTGGACTCTCATTCTGATGGCACCCATTCACTGCAGAGGATCATTGCTGAGCAAGTGATGGAATGACACATTTCTCCAAATCTGATGAAGAAACAAACTCATCTACTTCTTGAATGGCCTGAGGCTGAGTACATTTTCAGCAAATTTTCATTCTTGGGTGAACTACTGCTTTAAAGTCAGGAGAATTACATGTCACTCACAGCTCTCCAGCTCTAATGTGCAGGTCTGCGTGTCCAGTGGGAACCGACTGAAGTCCATATTAAACGCTGAAGTTACAGTCACCCTGAAACACCAAAAAACACTATCAAAGATGATATTTACAGCAAAATAAAAACTAGATGTATGCAAGCATGCAGGTTAAGGTTTGCAATGCATTGTCCAAACATTTGTGTTGGTATACTTGTGTAAATGATGTTTGTTGTCCAAACCTGAGGCTGTAGAGCACGTGTCCATCAGGATATACCCTGATCATGATGTTCTCCGTAGTGGTGTCGTGGAGGAAGGATCGTTTCGAATGGACGAAGAACACATCAGGAACCCAGATTTTTTTCACCAATCGACCATCAAAAGTCATGCTTTTGTTGGTTTTACTGGGAAAAGACAATCACTCGTCCTTCCAGTAGTGTCTCAGGTACAGGGTCATTGTGAAGTCCTATATGAAAAATGATAAATGTTAAAATACTTTCTCCCTATCCCATCTTAGCATGCAGAGTAAGCTAAAAGTAAGCAACTCTAAAGTGTTATCAATACATTGTTCTATTAATCTGATCACTCTTAAGCAGGCTTCTGAGAAACTACTGTATACTGCATTTACTGTATAATTAAGCAAGAAGATATGAGAAGTTGTGCCATATTGTGCAAAATCACAGCAAACAGTGGACCCCTTTAGCCCCACTACCCACTATAGTGTATAAAAAAAATCTGAAATCGATGTAAAATCGATGTAAAAAATGACAATTCTGTCAAATTTAACCAAACAGTTGACGGTTGTCCAATATAGTCAATAAATGAGCATCTGTCACCTTTAATTCTACATGCATGGTTTGGTTTATATTTGACTAGCCGACACGACAGTGGTCTTCTTACTAATACCATCTGATCATGTGATCTCAACCAAGAAAAAAAGACTCCTACATCTCGGATGCCCTTGGGGTAAGCTGATAGATATCAAATTTTAATTTCAAAGTGAACTATCCCTTTAAGGGATGCGCTCTCTGTATTGTCTCCTGAAGCTCACCACAAGCTCCTTGGTTTTTCTCCAGGCTGATTGGATGACGTTGGAGTACAGGGGTGAACTCTGTGGGCTCTAGAGTTGGGAGTCAGTGAAAATGAGATCTGACTTCCCGTTTTGACCGCATAATGTCTGCCTAATAGGAAATCCCCTGAACCAGACTTTGAAAAGCTTTGGACAGGGTTATTTTTACAGCTAACCGTATTGCATATGCATTTGGATGAGTTTCCCTTTCAAACACAACATTTATAGGAGGAGTGTTTTTAAATAAATCATGCAACGTGATTTGCTAAACTGGTATTTGTGCCATTATTTAACAGCCAAAAAAGCTTTAACCTATTCTGTTGTCAGAAAATTATACACACCTGGTTATCATCAGCTTCGCGTGTTTGCAGCTATGCTCTGATTTGTGCTGCTCTTGATTGCGTTGGTCATTATGGAAATGACCTGGCTGCGTCCGTGTTCTTAAATTCGCACAGATCTTTCCACTCCCATCTGCGCTTTTATGGGATCGCACTCTAACGCTAATTTGACCTGTTTAGTAAATCTGGCCCTTAATGTTTTAAAACATGTTGGACCACAGACAGGCAGAGGGAGTGATTGGATGTATAAGAAATTAGGAAACTACTCAATATAGTGTACATTCTCACACCAGAAATGACCAAAAACACCACTCTTCTGCTTCTCCCTGGAAGGTCTTTGGCTTGATGACTGAGTTCTCTGCAGATATTCAGGCACACTGCAGCAACTCGGCTCTCGTTGAGAAGAGATTTGCAACCTTAAATTGCAAAGCTTGTTATCTAGTGAATGCACATTCGTTGGAAGAATTTTCTGGCTGTGCTTTTGTAGTCACGACCAGCAGTCGAGAAAAAGGGCTCCAATTCCATCTTTGTAAACAATAGATCGACATTGGAGAACTTGTTTGCTATTTCTAAAAGTGTTTGTCAATCGTAGATGATATCCAGCACAAAAGCCACAAGAATTACATTGAGTCAGAGCTTGCAGTCACACTCAGTGTTATCATTGCCCTCCTGAGAAACAACTACATTTTCAGGATGAAGCCCCCACTGGGATAGACGTTCAGGTTGTGAATTTGAATCTGACTGCTGTGATAATGAAGACTGAGAAACATTCGGAAGAAGTCAGAAGCAAAACCTATGTGTAAATTAGAAAAGCCTTCACAACACAGCGAGTAATTGAACGCCCAGTGGGCGCTGCTGGTTCAATTAACAGAAGTGTAACTTCCAGCCATCCAGACACTGCCTAGAAGAGGTCAATCCTCAAATCTCTGCAGGAACAATGACACTTGAGCGAGAAGCCAGATATCAGCGTGAACTTTCAGCAAAATGTGTGATAGTGACACAGATGAGACGTGGGAAAGGATTTTGACGACAAATGAGACCAAGAAAGACATTGTGGCACTGTCCAAACCTTGTAGCACATCATGCCTTGGTAGAGCTCAAGCTTAAAATATGAAAATTCATTATCAAAATATGCATTATTATTGGTTTAAAAATATGATCATCCAAACAAAGGCAGTTAGGGATTGTCATCGTTTCACATCATTTTCACATAATATTAAAATGTTGATTCATAAAAACATAAAATATTTCAGTATTTTCCCAGATTTAAATAAAAATAGTGACTGTACTTGGTTACCAAGAAGATAACAGTGTCAGTGAAGACCTGAAATTAAATATGAGGCACATGAAGAAAACATCTAGATAATCGCTTGATGTTTAAGAAAAGTGTTTATTGTGCATCCTTTCTGAGCTGTAATTTTGTCAAATTACTGAAATGTGAAAATATTAAAGATATTTGTATTTGAGATAATTAAAATGCTAGCTAAAAATTTGCCTTAACAATACTAAGGACTTGGAATCAGTCCACTTTTATATATATATATATATATATATTTAAATGCAATTTGTCATATGTGGTAGAAATGTTCATAACTTTCAGAAGAAATGACAAAAATCTTCTGCAATGCATGTCCACTGTAGGATATACTGTTAGTATGCAAATTAAAGCGTTTAAAAACAGGCGTGAGTGTCCTGGAAACAACCACCTATGGGTGGTGTCATGAAAATATATCACAATGTAAAAATTCCTAAGGATCTTAAAATATGCTTTGTTTTCTTTAAGCGATTTTGGGGCAAAATTTGAGCCTTGACATGTTTTGTAACTTTCACCATGGTATTTTGCTAAAATAGAAAGATTTGGTGATGATAGTGAATTGATAGTGAATCTGTTTACATCTGTTCATAAAACTGACATTATTTGAAAGTTGTGCAGCATAAATATGATATAGATTACACCACAACTTGGAATTGTAGGTGGGGGGAGTGAATGTACAGCACTCTCTTCGAACTGCTCCCTGGGCACTGCAGCAAAAAAGTAGCTGCCCACTGCTCTGGATGTGTGTTCACAGTGTGTGTGTGTGTGTGTGTGTGTGTGTGTGTGTGTGTTCACAGTGTGTGTGTGCACTTGGATGGGTTAAATGCAGGGCACAAATTCCAACTATGGGTTGCCATACTTGGCCACATGTCATTTTCACTTCATGCAAATGACCTGGATGAAAAGTGTGAGAAGCTAGAGCATATTCTGAAATAGTCCTTTTCACTTTATGAAACTGTGGAGGTATCGTATTGTAGGTTCCAGTGTAAAATGAGAGTATTAAGTTACTAATATTCATTGTATCAGCACAAGTTCAGAAAGTTCATGTTCTCTTACAATAAAAATAAAAAATAAGAAGAAAATGCATATAAAAATAGTCTATACAATCAGTATGAGATGACAGCATATATGGCAAAACAGTCTTATTTTTATGCCACTAAAACACAACGCACAGAGATTTTACCTGCAAATGCTGGTCTCATAGTGAAGTCATGATCATCAACACGCAGCAGATGGTCCGATTTCACCTGATGTGTCTTAGTTTGATCCAGCATCTTCTTGAAAAGTGGACTGAAAAAGAACATCTCAGCACTTTAGTGCAAACACAGACGTCTCATGAGCACAACTATTATTCACCAATCAATCATCAGGTTTTGAGGCAAAAAATCACCTATTTAACAGTAATAAAATAAAAATGTAGAATTAATTGCAGAAAACGTTTAGTATTGTTATATGCACACTACTATATATTAGCAGTTTTAACCAAAATGTATTAGTAGCTATTTTAAATAAATAATTTATTAATAGAAATATTATGATTTAGAATTTTTGACAAGTGATTCTCAAACAATACGTAGTATTTTAACATTCATGAACTCCATTCTTTTCTGTAAAATATTTGTTCCTGAAATGTGAAGAGTCAACCAGATTGTTGTTTCCACGCTGTTAGTTCAGTGAATTTCTCAGGTTCAGTTTTTAAGTTGTTTTTTTTTTTAATGTATTTATTTATTTTTTGCAGTCTTGACTGAAAAAAAAAGAATTACTGTTGAACTGTATATAATCTTAAATGGTTTACAGTTTAACTGTTATTGCATTTAGTTGTCAAACTATAGTTCTCACAATGACAACCTTTTAAACACTTAAACTGCCTACTGAGCTGCCTATTTTGGTAGTTTTCTGAGCAGAATTTAAACTATTTTAAAACAATTATACAGAATCTGATTTATGGAAAAACAAAATATATAAGTACACATCAAAAATACCATTATTTTACCAGTAATTAGCCTAATATATTTTATAAAAACACACCATTTAAGAAAATTAATCACAACTTACACTGCCACAAGCATTTTTATAATTAGACTTTTTACGCAAAGACGTGTAGTTACTGCAGTATACTGCAGACAACTAGCCCAGGTCTCCCATGGTGTCTATTTGCATATTAACTTACTTATTTCGAGCAACAGCCCGCCTCCTGTTAAAACTGAAATAATAAGAGTGTGACACTTACGTTCCGTGTTTGTGATGTTGTACACATGTTCTCCTGAGGTTGTGCTTCATCTTCCCGCACTGACCGCACATACTCACGCACAGCAGAAGAAAAACAGCTTTTATAACGCGTGACATTGTGTAGGAAAGACTAGACAGTCATCCGCGCTGGAGAGCATCTCGTCTTCCAGTCAGCGTTCATCCAGAGTGAAGTTAGTTCTGCAGCGCGCTGAACGCTGGAGCTGAACGCGCGATCTGATTGGTCGAGCACATCGCGATTCCAGCGGTGCATCGAGTCATTTCACCGCTCCATACTTGCTGTCAGGCAGGGGTGTCGAGACGCACGACGCCAACTTTTTTTAATTAATATTTTAATGAACCCAACACATCGTCTTAAAAAGGTTTAGACCGCACTCAACAACCAAATGACACATATAACACTGATCAACTATTAAAAAGCACAGACGGAAGGCACGATGAGGCTCCTTCAGTGTTGACAACCAAATTTAAAGAGCCAAGAAATGTCGTGTTTGTTTGTTAGACTACTGGAAGAAGTTCTAAATGACTGGCTACTAGGTTTTTATTGAGTCTTTGTATTGTATTTTAAATAGTGCACATTAGCAGATAGCACATGTATGTCTGCAAGACGTCTGTTAAAGGTTGCTTGATCTGGAAAGCATCTGCTGTGTACAAAAATCTTATAGACGTCTGTCAGGTGTCAGTTTTACTTACATTCTAAATCATAAACATCTTAAAGACATCTAATAGACATCTATTTGACATCTGATAGGAAACGTCCTATAGACGTATTGCAGATAAGCAAACACTCTAAAAAATACTTCTTGAAAATGTAAATGCAGATCTCTGTGATAAAGGCTTGCTTAAATGCTTCTAATTGGTTTGTAACCCTAATAGCACACATACATCATGGAGATGTATATTTGATGCCTACATTTACATCTGGAATACGTTTTTTTTTTTTTTTTTTACAGTGTTTGCATTATTACTTTTATTTTCAAAATGGAAGAGTTGTAGTAGATAGTGCAGGAAAGCAGCCAACAGTGCACATTTGTCCCTCTAGTAGTGTTTCAGTAAAGCATCCCATGATGCATCATAAATTTGAATGACTTGACTGTTATTCTCAAAAGTGGAAAGTGGGATAGGTGTATTAAACTTCTAGTGCATGCTGGGTGAACATGACACCACTGATCCCAGAGATACTCCATTATATGCTATTTAGCAAATGGAAACCAAAGGTCGTTTCACACAATGCATCATAACATCTCAGAGTGATCATATGACACGTAGGTTCTGGCAGCAAGCAGCAAGCAGCAAGCAGCAAGGCTGAAGTCAGTGTTGAAAGAACGCTGGTTGTCTATTGCAGTAGCCTACTCTAAATAAATTCATTTTCCACTGATGGTTGCTTAAAGAACCACGAAGGACAGACAGACAAAAATGTGATGCAGTTTGATCTGAATCTGATTCATTTAAAGGTGCCATAGAATGAAAAATTGTCTTTACCTTGGCATAGTTAAATAATAAGAGTTCTGTGCATGGAAATGACATACAGTGAACCTCAAACACCATAGTTTCCTCCTTCTTATGTAAATCTCGTGATTAAAAAAGACCACTGAAAAACAGGCGAATCAGAACATAACACCGACTGTTACGCAACAGTCGGGATCACTAATAGTTACGCCCCCAACATTTGCATAAACCCGCCCATGTTCTAGGTCAGCCGCCAAACGAACCGTCTGCAGGTATTGTGAAGAAACAAGCGAGGACAACAGCGAAAATGGCAGACCATGGAAATACATGTTACGTTCCAGGCTGTGCAGGGATGGGTTGGTGTCTGTATTCAGAAAGGCACGGAAAGCAAATAACGGGTTCTACTAAAATAACGCGAGCCACTAAAGGGACATTGTTAGCTCCTTGCTAGCAGTAGCCTATTACATTACAGTACATAAGATTTCACTTACCACATAAACAGAGTAAGGAGAGATGAGGATGATGGCGAATGATTTACACAGATCCTGAGCACCATGACAAGCATCTGATCTTGTAAAATGTGTGGTAAAGTACTGCCGCTCCATAATATAAACATAGTTCGTGCGATCGCGTATCTTGAAAGTGAAACTATAACGCGATCGACCGATCGTTCAAAAGCAGTTTCAATGCCTTGCGTATTAATAACGGCTCCCTGATGCCCGCATTTTATATACAGTATAATTACCCGACGATATAACTGCGAGAGAAAGTATTTAAATATATATTTTCCTCTCTGTGTTTCCTTCTTGCTGATGAGCCGCACTGTGAAACAGCCAATCAGAGCAGAGCTCATTATTATTCATGACCCTGCCAAATAAGCCAATAACAGACCGTTTCATTCTAGGGAGAAATCTGAGGGTTGTAAATGGTCATGTAAAATCGTTTCTGGAGATTTTTTGCCCTTACCTAAGCTACATACCTTCTATGTAGATATCAGAGAACAATTTAAAATACTGTATCAATGCATTCTATGGCACCTTTAAATGGTTTAATGATCGTCTGTGTTTAACAGTAGAAGACATGACTCACAATGCCCCACATTAAATGCATTATATGTTGATATTACATGTAAATAATTTAGCACAATTTTACACAATCTAAAAGCCAAATTAATTTATCTGGGGAAAAATACCACATTCAGTTCTTGTGCCATAGTGCTTCTCTGTTACTGTGCTCTCTAGATATGGCTGGTCCACACTTCAGTGTAAGTCTATAAGATTCATTCATATCCATATTATAAATGCTGCCGGAACAAGTTGCATAACTTGTTTAATATTATTACTTTAATGCTGCAAAGTGAAAAGAGCAAACAGTTATGGTTGAATCAGGTTTATTGCATTATTTGTCCGTTTAAACATTAGGCTAGAGAAATTACAGGTTGTTGCTTAAGGAAGTAAAACAGATGATGATGTTTTAGCTGTCTATCTATATAGGGCCAACATTAATTTTGTCTACAGTTCTGATTCATGTATATTTCAATTCCAGAGTTTTAAGATATAGATACTTGTAGAAAATAAAAACTTATAGTCGTAACTGGTCGAATGTTTTCTGAAATGAGCACATCATTCATTCACAGAGATCACCATTTCTCTATGTGCATATGTTTTTTTTTCCCCCTGTTTAAAAGTAAATATTACAACCATGCCTACATTATTACAGTATTTTAAAAGTATGTAAATGTTTAATTCTGTGATAGACTAATACACATCAGAAGCAGTCTGCAGTTTCTACAGGTTTCAGTTCTTCAGTCTGTTTCGTGCATTGGTATTTATAACAATAGTTTGTTTTTTGAAATGCATTATTTGGGAAACCGTATATAAACAATATACTGCAGAATCTGAAAACAAACCACTTGAAAACATGTCTTGGTCATATTTCACCCCAAAATGAAATTTCATTTTCTGAATTATATTTTATGCCCAAATTCTTATAACATGCAAAACAATCTCATTACAGTAATGTGTCCAGATGAGCTGCTTTTTTAAAAAAATAAAATCATCTTAAATTAAAAGGCAGTACCATGATGAATAAATACCTCACAGTTAAAACAGTATATATATATATATTATATATATATATATATATATATATATATAATTACAGTATTAAGAACACATTACAGTAATAAGAATCTATTTTTGAGTGGAATAATTGTCATGAAAGTAACATTGCAATACAAACAAACAAATGAAAAACATCTTAATGGTACAAAAACAGACTTTATGGTCTTCATGTAAAATATAATTTTGCATTTTTTATTTTTTGGGGTGAAATCAGACCCTGACATGTTCTTGACAAGCGTACTGAGATTTGCCCCTTCAGGTTTTGTTCTGCGAATACATCCAGAAATCTTTTCCCCGTTTCCCCCCTTTGAAGACACAAAGCTCTGTCCAGAAAGGACAAACATGAGACTGAGGGTGAGCTGGATCTGGACGAGGGCAGAACGACAGTTGGTGGTTTTCAAGTGCTATAGGAAGAGTTCATAGCTCGTAATCAAACTTATACTCATGACCCAAATAGATTCTGCGGAAAATGAGTGCAGCTAGTGCGAGTGTGAGGAGAACGATGAGGACAGCCGAGCCGGTGTGACTGGCGTCCTGCGGAGGGAGCTGGGCAGCGGGGGACGCCGTGAAGGCGGGGTATCTGGGGGACTGGGTCTGGTTCTGCGAGCGCCGCTGGCGTGGACTCGGAGCCGCTGGAACGGATGGACCCTCGCTTGATGTCTGAGGAGCCACAAATGACGATTCAGTCTAGACCAGAAGACAGACAGTGAAGATGATTACAGAGGCACACTGAGAGCAGATGATACACAATGCCACACACAATGAATGAAAATCTACCAGTTTCATCATCGTCAAGTATTTCCCAACCCTCCCCGAAAGATGCAAGGTAACACTGTGAGAGTGTATGAGCGTTTTTGTCCCACCTGCTCAGCAGATGCTGTGTCTTCTGTGTCTCTCTCTGCTGTAGCTGAGCTCTCAGTGTTACTGGAAGCCGCCGCCGCTGCCGCTGAACTGCCACTGTCTGCAGCCGATGAGCTGGATTCAGCCTGAGGACCGAAATTTTTTCACAATAAAGTCATGAGAATTGGGCTGTAAATGTGCTTAATCGTCACGAAAATAATCACAATGCAAAAATTTGAATGGTTTTGTAAGGCAAGACACTACAGGCAATAACAGTTTTCATGCACTGGTCAGTTTTGAGATGTAATTGTTTATTTTATTGCACTTTATCTGTTGGCGTCTGTAGATTTAAATTAAACATGCATTTAAAGGCTATTTTTCTCCTGCATTGAGCTAGAAATCTCTACTTCAGCAGCACTTACACCAAACTTTGCTGTTTTATTCCTTTTTACATTCCGGAAGTGTTACAGAGGGGTTTGTTCATGTATCATTCAGCTGATTTTATACAACAATTTATTCCTAAAAAAAATGTTGATTTTTTTTTTTTTCTGGAATTTTGAACCTGGCTTTATCCAGTGTTCAGATTTCCATTCTGGAAACGTATGCAAATTAACATGTATTTAATTAGATCATCATTTGCATATTTAAACATACTTTTCAGAACAAGAACCATTTCATAACCCTTTTGTCTTTTTTCTTAAATCATTTTAACCATGTTAATGCAAACAGCATACATTTTGCCAAACATTTTTACTGCAATTGTAATATTTCACCTTATAAATCTATTTTACACCAGGCACTAAAAAACAGTTGTACCCAGGACCTTAAGGACAAAAATGTCCCCCACTGAAACCTATTAAAACTACAACACATAATTCCAGTTCCATTTTAGCATTTTAACCTTTTTATTTATTTATTTATTTTTTCTCTCCATCCACCCAACCCCAATTTTCTGAGGTTTGGCCTATGAAGCAAATATTTTTTAATTTTTTTCTTGTTTCCTTCCTCTGCTGAAAAAAGGCCTAGTGAATGTAAATAACATAATCATAATTGTGAGGTTGTATTGGTATAGATATCAGTGTGTGGGTTTGTATGAGTGTACTGAGAAATTTGTGTGTGTACTTTTTTTTTTTTTGGACACTGCATTGAAAATAATAATGATTCAAAAACTATTGATTCAAAAGACTGTAATAATAAAAAAAAGGGCTTAGCATTAAGTAGAAGTAAAATAACATATTTTTGTGCAGCATTATGTTAACAAACAAGCATCTAAAGGGTTAAAATCCTGAAAATCAATTAATTTTTGGTAATTATGATCAGGACTGATGCTGGAAAAAAAATAAGTCAGCAAAAAAAATATATTTATAATTTTATGATATGTGACCCTGGACCACAAAACCAGTCTTATGTAGCACGGGTATATTTGTAGCAATAGCCAAAAATACATTGTGTGAGTCAAAATTATTGATTTTTCTTTTATGCCAAAAATCATTAGGATAAATAAAGATCATGTTCCATGAAGATATTTTGTAAATGTCCTACCGTAAATATATCAAAACTTCATTTTTGATTAGTAATATGCATTGCTAAGAACTTCATTTAAACAACTTTAAAGGCGATTTTCTCAATATTTTGACATTTTTGCACCCTCAGATTCCAGATTTTCAAATAGTTGTATCTCGGCCAAATATTGTCCTATCCTAACAAACCATACATCAATGGAAAGCTTATTTATTCAGATTTCAGATGATGTATAATCTCAATTTCGAAAAATTGACCCTTATGACTGGTTTTGTGATCCAGGGTCACATATTTAAAATTTAGACACAAGGGTTAATGTAATCAATCAACAAGGAAAGATATGTGTTTATCTTTATAAACACATAATATTTTTGATGTTTTGATCATGAATGAGTCTCACCTTGAAGTTGATCTGCTGTGCCAGTCTGTGTGCCTGAGGGTCAACAGGTCGCAGGTCACTGCCAGGAGAAAGCGCTAGCAGAGCGGAGCGCATGCAGCAGCCGCACGCGTCACAGCAGAAATCCAGAGACCTACAAAACAAACACATTACTGCAAATCACACACACACACACACACACACACACACAGAAGAAAAACCACTAGAAAATCACTACAAATAAAAGAAACCTCAACACCTGTCACGACCCCTCACAAACTAATGACCACCACATAGTAGAGGGTTTCACACCCATTAAATTATGCTAATTAGAAATAATATAAAAATATGAATTGCACTCCTGGATGCTGATTGATCAATACAGCATTCAACTGTAACTGTTCAACACACACAGACCAACTAGATCTTCCTGCAATGGACTGGCAACATGTAATGTTTACAGTAACTGTCACATTTCGCCCTAAGCAGGTACAATGTAAAAACTGAAAGTGAAAATGCTGCGAGTTACAACACAGCCAGAACATATTTGATGTTTAACAAACAGCTGTGTGGAACAGGAGCTACAACAAGACGGTTGTACTTCTAAATGGACTTGATCAGCTCGCAAGAAGATTTTACTTTAATGTGATTCTGTGAATTTTCAACATTATTTGTGACAGTAATGAAATTTCTCACTTTTTGGAGAAATATTTGGATATGCCTTGAACAGTCCAACACAACATGTTAGCTACCAGAAAAGAAACCTAAAATTCACATTCTAACCTAAAAATCACATTTCTAATCGATCTCTCTGCTGCGCTGGCAGAGCTGTGCTCCCTGTCACTTCTCATTTCCAGCAGCAAATCAGCATATCAGAATGATTTCTGAAGGATCATGTGACACTGAAGACTGGAGTAATGATGCTGAAAATTCAGCTTTGCATCACAGCACTAAATTACATTTTGCAATATATTCAAATAGATTTATTGGAAATAAAAGCAGTCTTGATGAGCATAAGAGACTCCTTTCAAACGCATTAAAAAAAAATCTCCTTGATTCCAAACTTTTGACCAGTAATGTATATGAGGTCAGCTGATGGTTTGATGGCAGTGATGTATAAACATGAGTCTCAGAGATCTGTTGTCGTGTGCTGGTATGTGTGATGGGGGTGGACGTTTAATCAGCACGCGTTGATTGCAGATCCGGCGCTGAGAACAACGATCTGTCGCTCATCTCCTTCTGTCTTCAGATGTATTCTTGTCTTTATAAAAGGACACAGCATGTCCACAAACGTCAAAATGAGGCTTCAGCTGGATTTGATAATGATTTTTAAGTCTCTAGGGCAGTTTGTGGTTGTTTCACTATAGTGCGGCATGTAAACTCAAAACATCAAAAAAAAAAAAAATACTGTGCCAGTACATCCATCCATTCTCCAAACCGCTTGCCCTATGAATCCTATCCCAGTGTCTCGAGCAGCATGCAGGAAATCTCCCAGGATGGATGGCCAATCCATCACAACGCTCCCACAAACACACACAGATGAAAATACCATGCTACATTATATACTTATACTATGACAGGCTATAATTTGACTTGAAATATTTTAAAAGGTGTTTTTACTGTAAATTTCAATCAAACAGCCATTGTTAAATAAATAAATAAAAATGTTCAATGCAAGTAATATAGTAAAAACCTTCAGCAAAAAAGTCATTGCTGTCTATGTTTTTCACTAAATGAAAATAATTACATCACTTTTATTTATATGCACCTATATTACAACAGACTATAATAAATTGCTATTGCTATTTAATTACAGAAAAAAACTGTAAAAATACTGCAGTAAAAAACTGTAAATTAGCTTACTATATCAGATTTTAATCTCGTTGTTTTGTTAAATTTTCTGTTATTTAGTTCATAATTATTATTGCATTATTTTAGTGGCATGTGTGTTACGCTAGTGGTGTATGGTCTTTGTGTGTGTGTGACCCTGTCTATACGAGCACTGACCATGTTTTATTAGATGAATGTAACAGATGAATAAAAGAAGAGGTAAGTAAAGAGGTAGAGGATTGGTCATCTTACTTTTTAGCGAGAGCTCTTCTCTCCTCAGGAGTGTAATCCAGAGATCCAATCGCTCCTTCCCCTTTAGTTGGCATGAATCCAATGATTGCTATCAAGGCTGTCCGAACTGAAACAAAAACACAGAGAGAAACATACAGCTTAATGCTGGAAAACAGAGGAAGGTACAGAATCAACACCGGACAAGATTCACTGGAAGAAAATGATGCAATGTTCAGAAAATGAAGACTATATTAATTCAATACTAAATCAATGTAAAAAAAAAAATATTGCAAAAAGACTATTCAGAGTTTTTTAGAGGTGGTATAAACGCATATTATAGAGATACTCACTACTCCATGACGGCTGCCATGTCTCTGGATGGTGACCGGAAATGCTCAGACAGATCTTCTTCCCAACTTCAAACCTTCCATTGGGCTGGGGAAGAGAGAAACTTTGTATTAATTAAAAGAGAAAGAGAGAAGGATGATAAGGGGAAGAGGAAATCAGCAGATGACAAGAAGGACACTTACAAGCCACGACAGAAAAACCATCACTTAGAATCTCTTCCCAAAAACCAAAACTACATACTGTCAATAGCAACTAGTCAGTGGTTTGCCTAAATCAAAGTTATAATCGAAAACTAGAAGTGAAATTGTCAATTTCCATTAACTAAAATGAAAACAAAAGTTTGCAAAAGAACCAAAAACTGAACTGAATCTATAAATATTCTTTACAAACAGAATTGCAAAGGAGCATTTAGCTTTCATATTTTTGAATAAAGTTGGATTGAAAAGGTCTGTTTTTTGACTGTCAGTGTATTCGACCTGAGAGCACTGCCTGATACTAGATCAGAATGCAAACTAAAACTAGCCTGAAAAAAAAAAAAAAAATCAAACTGATATAACACATTGTACAAAAAGACTAGGGGGTGTTTACACTTGTACGGTACAAGCTGGTGGGGGCTGGGGATCTCAACAGTCTCATTTGACTTGAAATTGCAATTGTAATTTGTTCACTGTTTCTGTAGAATATATTTCCCAATATCTATACTTGACATACACATTTCTTTCACGTGGCCCAAGTGTTGAACTGAGCGTATGTAATTCTTTTGATTACCCGATGGATGGGACATGTCCGTTCAGTATAGTCAATATGTAACAGACAACACATTTAAAGGTGCCATAGAATGGAAAACTGTCTTTACCTTGGCTTAGATGAATAATAACAGTTCTGTACATGGAAATGACATACAGTGAGCCTCAAACACCATTGTTTCCTCCTCCTTATGTAAATCTCGTGAACCACTGAAAAATAGGCGAATCAGAACATAACACCGACTGTTACGTAACAGTCGGGGTCACTAATAGTTATGCCCCCAACATTTGCATATACCCGCCCATGTTCTAGGCCAGTCGCCAGCCGTGAAACAAGCGAGGACAACAGCGAAAATGGCAGATCATGGAAATGAATGTTATGTTCCAGGCTGTGCAGGGGATGTGAAGTGCAGGGATGGGTTGGTGTCTGTATTCAGAAAGGCACGGAAAGCAAATAACGCGTTCTAATAAAATAACACGAGCCACTAAAGGGACATGGTTAGCTGCTAGCTGTAGCCTGTTACAGTACATAAGATTTCACTTACCACATCAACAGAGTAAAGAGAGATGATTGAGGATAATGACAAATGATTTACAGATCCTGAGCACCACTGACAAGCATCTGATCTTGTAAAATGTGTGGTAAGTACTGCCGCTCCATAGTATAAACAGAGTTCGT
>JAFVLL020012882.1:0-18178 GCA_021397915.2 Tor tambroides | reverse complement strand
AGATGTGTTTGACAGTTTGAGGTGTGGAGAATTGTGCAGTGAGGTTGGTAATTTTATTAATGAAGAATGTGGCAAAGTCATCAGCTGTTAGAGTTTTTTTCCTTTCAAAAAAATGGGAAAAATATAAAGAAATATGATTTCAGTTTATATCTTATAATTATTAATTTATTATTTTAAATACTGTTAAGTTGCCCCCCTTGGATGTTTGCTGAGGTTCCCTTGTGGGCCCCAGCCCCCTGCTCGAGAAATAATGAATTAAATCTATACTTTTGACTACTTTGCCTATAAGAAAATATTTTCAATTTCTTTTGCATTACATTTAGCCTTTTGTGTCACTGCACTAATAACAGCATATTTTGCACAACAGAGTTAGATTTATTCAGCATATTAAAGAAAATCCTGGTTCTTTTCTTCCTTTAGGAGTATTAGGAGAATCATCTTTAACTCTCTGGTAAAACCCAGTGTGAATGAGAAGGGGGAGAAGGAGCTGGACACTATTTCCACCTCACAGGCGCTGCAGATCGCTGGCCGAGCAGGACGCTTCAGCTCTGTTTTTAAAGAGGGTGAGGTCACTACTATGCAAAGGGACGACTTACCTGTTTTAAAAGAGATCTTAGGGAAGCCTGTTGACCCTATTGAGGTAAGAATAATTTTATATATATTTATATATTACAAAAGTAAATATGTTGTTTGGAAAAAGGTTTTATTATTTGTTCATTTCTCATCCATTCCTGATCTCAGACAGCAGGATTACACCCCACAGCAGAGCAGATCGAGATGTTTGCCTACCATCTTCCCCAAGCGACTCTCTCAAACCTCATTGTAGGCCTAAATATTCAACATTATCACATTATTATTTTACTGACTAGTAATCGTCTTCATTTAAAACACTCCCTGTCCTTTTTATTCCTCTGGACAGGATATTTTTGTGAGTCTTGCGCAAGTGGATGGACTTTACTTTGTCTGCAATATAGATGACTTTAAATTCTTGGCGGATATGATTCAGCATATCCCTCTGAATCTGCGTTCCCGCTACGTGTTCTGCACGGCTCCTATTAACAAGAAACAGGCCTTCGTTTGCACATCCTTTCTCAAGGTGAGCGTTATAATCTGAGTGAACTAAACCTGAATAATAATTCACAGCAAAAACAGATTACAGAGGATTATTTTAAGACAGTTTTGCCATTTGACCTTGAACTTTTAGTCATTCAGTTTGGTTTAGTTAAGAAATTACTTATAACGCAGTGGAAATAGCATGTGTTAAAATTGTGCAGGTGTCATCAATGCAGGACTTCCAGAAAACTTTTCAGGTCCAGAAACAGAATGGAAAAGAATAAAGATCTATTATGATGTTTTATAAAATTATTTTAAAATATCCTTGCCTGGAAATCAAAAACAACTGGACATTCCATGAATATTCATTGGACAAATGGTGCAGAAACCCTGCCTGTCTTTTAATATATAATTTTCTTAATTATAACAATCATAGTAACATAGTAGCAGTAATATATAGTAACAGTGTTGTTTTTCATATTACTCATATCCTATGATATAATTTTTATTTTTTTATTTTTTTTATATTTTAAAAAAAAATTTGTATATGTTTTATTTTAGTTTTAATTTGTCACGGTAATTTTGTTGTGCATCTTTTAGTTTTAGTAATTTTAGTACTTCATTTTTTTTTTTCAGTTAGTTGCCAAGGCAATATTTTTAATGTTTTCATCTAATTTATTTTATTTCAGCTTACCATAAATTTCATAAATTTCCATTGCTGTAAATTATTTTTAATAGTCTTAATTTTAATTGACAATAGTAACAATGTATAGTAGTAATTATAAAATAGTATATTCCTAAATTTTGATCTAGTTAATAAATGCTGTAAAAATCTGTCCTCTGTAGTTTGCTAGACAGTTCAGCAGAGATGAGCCTCTGACATTCAACTGGGTGTGTCGACATGTGAATTGGCCCCTGGCCCCTCCCAAAAACATCAAGGACCTTGTTCATCTGGAGGCTGTCCATGATGTGCTAGATCTTTACCTTTGGCTCAGGTATATATATTTTTTTACTCTAACGTTGAACCAAAACCATCTGTAGAGCAATAATTAATAAAGAATCCCATTTCCCACAATTAACCTCTTGGACTGCTTCTCTCTTGCAGCTATCGCTTCATGGACATGTTCCCAGATGCCAATCTCGTCCGTGATATTCAAAAAGAACTGGACGGAATCATTCAGGTTGGCGTGCGTAACATCACACGGTTGATCCGTGCCACAGAGGATCAACCCACCTCTGCAGAAACTGCTACCTCTGTAAGACTTCCTGATTTAGACACACCGTCACTGAGGAGGGGACGAGGGTCAAAGAATCAAAGAAAAGAGCCCAGGGCAACGGACTCTTCACTGAGCTTAAGGTTGGTGCGGGACGGTCTGCTGACAAAAGAACTGTTACAGCAGCTGCAGAGAGAATGGGTCAGAGAGCAGAGCCAAAATGGAGATGACTCCAATTCAGCAAATAAAGGGAAAAGAAAGAAAAAGTGAACACTAACCTGTGTAACATGGACTTTTATATACTTTTAGAGGATCAAGACAACAATATGGCTGTACTGCTGATGTTCTGAACTTGTCTCTCCATTTCTGGGCACTATCTTGCTATAAAACATCACAGTTTTCATACAAATTTAAAACTGAGTGTCAAAAAGCCCCCTGTAACACCCCTTTTTAGATGTGACAATAAAATTATATTGATATTTTTAATGGCTCTCCATTGCCTAACCATAGAAAAATTGTGTTTCTTCTACAAGAAACATGACCAAAAGACGCAAGGCTGCAGCACATGACCTACAGTCCACTGTCAGTCCACTGAACCTGTCGTTGAAAACCAATAATTTGTATTTACCCTCTTCTATTTTTAGCATGGTTACGCAGTCTTGTGTTATTTTAAGCTCTACTCTACTCAACCAGTGAAATACTACAGCTGATATGTGGATCATTGCTCACCTTTCTGCAACAGCCTTGTACAGTTGAGGGTCAGTTTAAAAAAATCAGTGCAAATCAGAACTTGTCATGTGTTACAATCTCGATTCAAACACCCACGCAATCTTATTTCTAAATGTGACCCTGGACCACAAAACCAGTCATAAGTAGCAAGGGGTATATTTGTAGCAATAGCCAAAAATACATTGTATGGGTCAAAATTATCAATTTTTCATTTATGCCAAAAAGATCATGTTCCATGAAGATATTTTGTAAATTTCCTACCGTAAATATATCAATTTAATTTCTTTTTAGAAATGTGCATTGCTAAAAACTTCATTTGGACAACTTTAAAGGCGATTTTCTCAGTATTTTGATTTTTTTTCTTTTGCACCCTCAGATTCCAGATTTTCAAATAGTTGTATCTCGGCTAAATATTGTCCTATCCTAACAAACCATACATCAATGGAAAGCTTATTTATTCGGCTTTCAGATGATGAAATTTACCCTTATGACTGGTTTTGTGGTCAAGGGTCACAAATGACAACGATTCGTTTGTGTCTGTTAAAGCTTTGACAAAGTCATACCAGAACATTCAAATCTGTGTTCGCGCTGCCGCTGACAGAGAGAGCAGTTATCAAATGGTATTTTCAAGCCTGCAGTATCATTTCTGTCTTACAGTCATTCATATTATCACAGAAGCACTGGGATAAAACTTTATAGTTTGGATATAAATGAACAAAATGGAGCAAATCATCTTTATTTTCACTTCAAATTGGCACTTCAAATAATGTTTGTTGTTTCCATTGTTGATTACATTGACAAGTGGCTGTAAAAAAAATTGTCATTGAATCATTCATTCAAGAGATTTGTTCAAAAACGCTGATACATTCAGTAATGGAATAAGTGAAGTATTTATGAGTGATTCATTGAATCATTCATTCAAACAATTTAAAAAAATAATTCATTCAAATTAATTAATCATTTTTTAATTGAATGAGGAAACTAATATTTTGTCACAGCCTCTAGTAAATTACGTTATTTTGCTTAGTTCAGAATCAAGGGAGAATCAAGATCTCTATTTGAAGATCTGATTCTAAATTTATCCAGAATCTATTATTATTATTATTATTATTATTATTATTATTGGGTAATTTTATTGCAGTTTGTAGTTTTATTTTATACTTACTACTATTATTATTATTATTATTATTATTATTATTAAAAGTAATGGGACACCTGTTTTTGTACCCTATTTGTGAAAATCACCTGGACAGTTTTATCTACAAATTGATTATTTTACACCATTGTAAATATCAACTAAAATGAAACCGCTAATAGCATGTATCGTGATGCTGGGTAATTTTTTGTCAGGATGAATAATTCAGCGAAGAAGTGAAGTGTTAAAAATGTTTGGTAGATCAACCTGCTCTGTGTTTGCTAAAAGCCCCAGTTAATCTCTACTCCTTGTTACTATGGTAACCGCATTAGCTGAACGCCTGAGCAACATCTTAATCCTTGAACATTTTTCTTGGTTTTAGCCCATAAAACTCTTTGTGAACTTGTTGCTATAACTTCAGCACATTTATGTTACACTATTATGTTACACTATTAATACCTTACAGTTACAAACCCAGAGGGACAAAGGCCTGATAACGCCTGGGCAGAAATACCCTCTCATTGATCTCGTCAGCTCTGTCCTGGTGAATATAGATAAGGATGTTGTGCATTTGGCATGTTTCTCTCACTTTCTCACTAAGGATGTTTACATGCTGAACTCGAACTGAACAGAAAGGACTCTTTTTGATCTATTGTTTCACTCATGATTGTTTTAAGGTGCTCCTGCTGTTTGGAGTGAATTCAAACACATTGCTAGGAGAGGCAGGAGAGCCGAGGGGCTGGACGAGGCTTAGCCATTAATTATTTAGCCGTGAAAGGGGAGGGAAAAGCAAGTGCTGAACCCTCGCATAGGGAAATACAAGCTCAGAGGAAAACTTTCTCTCAGTCATACTAGAATCACTCCTGAGGACAGACTAAGTGACACATTTAAACCTGATGTTTCATTTTGTCTTTCAATAAGTAAATTTATCTGAGGTCGCCACCTGCGTTAGGAAGTCAAGATGTTTGCAGTCCATTTGCTGTCCTTTTACTTCTCAAAGCTTCAGGAGGATCAGATCAAGAAGGTAATTGTTCATAAACCTCTTCACTTGTTAAAATACCTTTTTTAGAAATGCTGTCTATCAGAATGCTCTGTATGCATTGATAAAGTATGTGTTTTTTTTATTCACTTCTCTTTATTGAGGTGTCTATGATGTTCTTTGCTGTTTTGTGAATTTCTGCACTGACAGTATGAGTTTAACTCAGTTATTAGTGTATTGTCAGATGAAGCCTGGTGTTCATGATGAATGTGATTTCACTGCGGCCTGTGGAATCATTAACTCTTCTCACACATGCTTTCTGTGGGCAGATAACTGACTACAGGAGGAGAGAGAGAGGACCTTGACCTACTCATCTGCATTTATTGAACTGATTTTCATTTCCATAAAAGTTCACACCTTTTTGTGAGCCGAAATTTAAACAATGACTATTTTGTTGTAGATTTCTCTTTTTTCTTTACCTTTTTAATCTCTCCCTTTCAGTAGTTTACTATGAAGTTATCTGTTATACTTTACCAGTTAAAGGCACACCTACTCACTCTTCAATATTACTGTTTTCCACATTTTATAATAATAGTAAAGCACTACAATAAAACAAATGGAAGGATGGAAATTATATAGGGAGCAAAGGTACACTCTGTGATTCTTTTAAACAGTATTTAAGGAGTTCCTCTGAATGCTGCATACTTCTTACTGCTTTTCATTTGATCTGTTCATGCATGTCCAGTTTCATAAAGAGCTCTATAGACAGCTTAAGAGTGTTCAAGTGTAAGCCTCTGTATCAAATATATGTTCACTGATAGTTGAGACTGTGTCATTTTACAACAGTATTATTTTTATCTCCAGAAACACACCTACATTATCTTTCAATATGTCATATTATTGCATGTCACTGGTAGTATTAGTAATACTTTTTTGCTTGGTCATTTTCATGTTGTCATGTTGAAATACATTTTAATATTGTTATTTCTCAATATTTTGTCTATTTATCATTTGTTTTACCCTGTTTTTCAGTCACTTGTTCCACAGTATTTTCTTTCATTCAATGAATGGAACAAGAAAGTGTAAAGGAAACAAAGCTAGGCATCAGAAGAGAGGACAAAACTCGTATAATTGTGTTTCTCAACAGGTAGATCGATATCTGTACGCAATGCGTCTGTCAGAAGATCAGCTGGCGGATCTATCAGCTCGGTTTCGGCGGGAGATGAAGAAAGGACTGTCAAACGAGAGCAATGCTACAGCTGCGGTGAAGATGCTGCCGACCCACGTTTATTCAACACCTGATGGCTCAGGTACACTGACATACACATGAACTATTTTCACAATTTGAGTAATATTAAATAATTCGAATGTTGAAGTAGCTTTACATATGTTCCCTTTCATGTGTTTCTCCTGCAGAGAAGGGTGAGTTTCTGGCACTGGATCTGGGGGGTTCAAAATTTAAAGTGCTACAAGTGAAGGTTTCAGAAGATGGAAAGGGGAAAGTCCAGATGGAGAGTGAAACCTTTCCCATCCCTGAAGAGATCCTTAATGGCAGAGGAACTGAGGTGATCATCGCTTCACAAATATGAGTTGTAACAATAAGGAATCCATTTCCGATTACAAGCTGTTTCCAGTGGATTATGATTATGATGTTAATAAAAAAAGATCAATGAAACTTCGGAATTAGTTCTCATAAGTATACTAATGCAGATGTAGCAATTACGGTTTTATTCATGCATTGTTCATTGCGTCAGCTATCCTTGATATGAATAAGGGGCAGTGAAAATGTATTCATTAAAGTATTGTTTCTCTTGCAGCTTTTTGAGCATGTGGCAGAATCTTTGAAGTCTTTTCTACAGAAAAACCACATTAATCACACAAGAAGACCTCTGGGCTTCACATTCTCTTTCCCATGTGCGCAGTCCAAAATAGATGAGGTACAGTTGAACTCTGACATGGTTATGTAAAATTTCATATTAACTCAGCATGTTTTAATTCAATCAAGGTACTCAAGTCATTAAGACACTGATTAAAGTGGATTCTCTTATCAGTACACCAGTCACAAAGAAGAAGAGACATTCAAATCAGCTGATCTCTTCACTGACACATTTTGTTTGTGTTGACACAGGGCGTCTTGCTATCATGGTCAAAGAATTTCAAGGCTAGAGGTGTTCAAGGAAACAATGTGGTGCAGTTATTACAGAAAGCAATTCAAAAAGTTGGGGTATGGATACCATTTTCTTCCCTCGTCGTTTACATTGAATAAAATGAGAAAACTACTCTAGGTAGAAGTCATAACAGTAGCCAGCTGGAATTGGTGATTCATGTTCGTGTTTTCTGTTGTGTGTGAAGGATGTTGACGTGGATGTCCTGGCTATGGTCAATGATACAGTGGGGGCCATGATGACCTGCGGATATGATGACCAGAACTGTGAGGTGGGGGTTATTATAGGTAAGGCCTCACTGGACACTTTTCTCACAATAGGTTTAAAAAGAAATATAATGTACTGCTTCAGATGGCAGAAGTCCTCTAAAACTTGTCCTTACATGCAAAGGTAAGGAAAAATAAACATTTAATTTTCACTTTGCATTTCTTCAGGTACCGGCACTAACGCTTGCTACATGGAGGAAATGCGACACATTGATCTGGTGGAAGGAGATGAAGGCAGGATGTGTATTAATACTGAATGGGGGGCATTTGGAGATGATGGTGTGCTTGATGATTTCATCACAAGCTTTGACCGTGAGATTGATGCCGCCTCAGTTAATCCAGGAAAACAGCTGTAAGTGCTTATCAAGTGCTTATTTTATTTTTGCCCTTCATAGTAAAAGGTTTGGACACCTCTGATTTAAGATTATTCCCAAATTGGTGCATTTAACTCAATTTTTTCACCAAGTTTTATATTCTACGTATTACCTTTGTAACTCTGGTTGTGTCATTACCAGGTTTGAAAAGATGGTGAGTGGAATGTACATGGGAGAGCTTGTGAGACTCATCTTGCTGAAGATGGCCAAAAAGGGTCTACTCTTTCATGGCCTAGTCTCTGATGCTCTCCGAACCAAGGGAACTTTCCAGACCAAACATATCTGCTTGATTGAACAGTAAGATTACATACTCACAAATAGAAACTACACAAATGGATGTTAAATTGGTTAAAATAAGCAATTTTTTTTTAAATCAATGAGGAATTCTATGCCAAACCTATTATGACTGATTTTAAGTTCCAAATCTTTATGTTTTAGTGATTATTTGAGAATTTTCCCTGCTGAATAGATTAGATTATATCATCATGAATTTCCATCCTTGCTCAGTCTGGTTGTTGGTGGTTAGTGCTGGTCTAGATGGGGTTTAAATATACATAATATTCTAACTGAAGATATTTCCAGGTATAAAGGAGGTTTGGAGAACACCAAGGAGATCCTGGAAGACCTGGGTCTAAATCCCAGTGAAGATGACTGCATTGCTGCCCAGCATGTCTGTACCATCGTCTCCTTCAGGTCAGCTAATCTGGTTGCTGCAGCTTTGGCTGCCATCCTGACACGGATCCGAGAAAACAAGAAGCTGAAAACCCTTCGGACCACAGTAGGAGTGGATGGGACGGTCTACAGAACACATCCACAGTATGTCACTTCACCTTCACATGTAAAACCCAAGGAGGCTTAGTATAAAATCAGACTGAAGGAATTTTAAAACCCACAACTTGTATCTGGATTTTAAAGGTACCCTAAGAGGCTCCACAAGGTGGTCCGCCATTTGGTGCCAGACTGTCATGTCCGTTTTGTGCTGTCTGAAAGTGGCAGTGCAAAAGGTGCCGCCATGGTGACTGCAGTAGCTCAGCGGTTAGCTTCCCAAAGAAAGGAGATTGATGATACTCTTGTGACCTTCGCCTTGAGCCCCACACAGCTTCAGGAAGTTAAGGCGAAGATGCGTGTGGAGTTGGAACGAGGCTTGAAGAAAGACTCCCATCCCACTGCCTCAGTCAAAATGCTGCCCACATATGTTTACAGGACTCCAGATGGGTCAGGTAAAGGAAACTGCCTACTTATAGCAATCATGGTGAAAATGGGATTTTTTTTGTGGGTTATCATTTATTTTTAGCACTGTTATATTTATACATCATCTGAAGGCTGAATAAATAAGCTTTCCAATGATGTATGGTTTGTTAGGATAGGACAATATTTAGCCGAGATACTATTTAAAAAATCTGGAAACTGAGGCTGCAAAAAAAATCTAAATATTGAGAAAATCACCTTTAAAGTTGTCCAAATTAAGTTCTTAGCAATGCATATTACTAATCAAAAATGAAGTTTTGATATATTTACGGTAGGAAATTTACAAAACATCTTCATGGAACATGATCTTTACTTAATATCCTAATGATTTTTGGCATAAATGAAAAATTGATCATTTTGACCCATACAATGTATTTTTGGCTATTGCTACAAATATACCCCAGCGACTTAAGACTGGTTTTGTGGTCCAGGGTCACATATAATGTACATTCTCCAAACCACTTGTCCTATTTAGGGTGGAGGAGAGGCAGACTATATATATTTTAATGCATGTTATTATTTTATTTCATTTGTATATTCAGTGGGAAACAGAATAGATGTGATGTCATGAATGTCATTGAATGTTGTTCCTTTCACAGAAAGAGGAAAATACCTTGCCTTGGATCTTGGTGGAACCAATTTCCGTGTGCTGGTGGTTAAGATTCGTACTGGTATGCGAAATTCAGTGCGGATGTACAACAAGATTTATGCCATTCCATTGGAGATCATGCAGGGCACAGGAGAGGAGGTGAAACACTATCAATAAATAAACAATCATTTTAGTCCAAATGAATACATTAGTATCACATATTTAACATCATTGTACTGTGTAAGCTCAGAAATGTATCAACATTAACAGGAAGTGTTAAGCTACTTTCATATTTGTTTTAAAAAGTTTTTTATTATTATTTCAGTTGTTTGACCACATAGTTCAGTGCATCTCAGATTTCTTGGACTATATGGGGATGAAGAACACTCGTCTGCCACTTGGCTTCACCTTCTCTTTCCCATGCAATCAGACAGGTATTGACAAGGTAAAAAAACACTTTGGGTTATCAGAGGTCACTTCAATTGTCAATATGATTCTCATAAAAAGCCTTAGGCCCAATCCCAATTCTATTTTATACCCCTTCCCCTACCCCTTCGCCTAACCCTACGCCTACCCCTTCCCCTTGTCCCTTGAAACAGAATGTCAAGGGGTAGAGGTGAAAATATTTCCCTAAGAAATGGGACACCACTACTATACCGTTACACGTCATCATACGTCACGTCACCTATATTGGTGTGCATTAGAGCCTTTAATTACCGTTCTATATTGATGCTCTGCTTACTGACACACACACACACAAATATCGGAGGTTGCGCAGCTCATACGTCCAGGAGAAAAGAAACTTGTCAACGCTGCCCCGCGACTTTTATTAATAACACAGTTTAAATACTGAATCACTACATTATATTTTCCAGTAAAGAGAGGATAGAGAGAGATGCACAGAGTACATGCAACTTTCATCTCTCTCTCTCTCTCTCTCAAATTGGCCATATTTGAGAAAAAAAGTTTAAGGGTTTAAGGTTTAACGTTAGCAAACTTTAGCAATTTTTTTTTTTTTTTACAAACATTTCTTTCAATAATATGACCGTAAATATGAACACACGATTGAATGTAACATAAAACAAATGATTACTTTTCATTAAAATCTTTATTAATCCCATAAATGCTTACATTTATGGTTGTTTTTGTTCGCTCGGGCAGCCATTGCTGCTGTAGCTGGAGTATGCTGAGATAATTCTCGTACCCCTTCGTTTGAAGTGTGGTCCCGAAAAATTTTCGTTTGAAGGGCTATCTGGCCCTTCCCCTTACCCCTACCCCTACCCCTACCCCTTCACGTGAACGCGCGAAACAGAGGGGTAGGGAAAGGGGAAGTGCTAAGGGGTAGAAATGGGATTGGGCCTTAAACACCTTAAAACACACTGTTAAAGCACACAAAGGCTACTCTCAATTGATCATTCTTGCCATCCACTTGTTTAGGGAGATCTGGTCTCCTGGACAAAAGGCTTCAAAGCAACGGATTGCGAGGGGTATGATGTTGTGGATATGCTGAGAGAGGCCATCAAAAGACGAAATGTGAGGGGAAGCAAACAGGCTGTTTTTGCACATGACACTAACAAAGAAGCACCATTATCATTAATGTTAATTAATGTTCCATTGTCACATAATCAGACTTAATCAAATGCTTATATTTTTTTCATAAATAATTATAATGTAGCCTATAATTCTTTGGTTTGAATGAGACTGTAGTTTTTTTGTGCTACTGATGTTTATATTGGTGTGATCATGATTAAATTTGTTCTTTCAGGAATTTGACCTTGATATTGTTGCTATAGTGAACGACACAGTTGGCACAATGATGACATGTGCATATGAGGACCCTAAATGTCAGATCGGTCTTATTGCTGGTACGTATTAATGTGGCGTTTCGGTGAGGCTGTATGTTAACACTGCTGATTATAAACCAGCACACACAAAGATTATAGTAAGCAACATGTCAACACCTCTATGATTCTTAACTCCCCAGGAACGGGCAGCAATGTGTGTTACATGGAGGAGATGAAGAACATTGAGTCTGTAGAGGGTGATGAAGGGCAGATGTGTGTGAATACTGAATGGGGAGGATTTGGAGAAAATGATAATATTGAGGACATCCGGACCAGATATGACAGAGAAGTGGACGGAGGCTCACTCAATCCAGGAAAACAAAGGTATAGATGATCATTTTAGAGAATGTTATTTTCCAATGGCCATATAAACAAGGGCAAGTGCATTCCAGGTTTTCTGCCTTTGTCCACATGGAGGCAGTATGCGATCAGGATTTCATGCAAGAAGCATGAAAGTAGTGTTAGCAACCTGTTGTAATGCACATAGCCTTTTATGGGCAAAATAGTGGCATTAAAATAGTAATTAATTATTTTCTTTGCCATTATTGGGAAGATTATATTTTAATTATATATTTATTTGTATTAAATAATAATTAAATAATTTTACTTAAAATATATAGATTCTACTACTATTATTATTATTATTAAAGTTTTTAAATATATACTAAGTGTCAGGTTTTCCAAATATAATGTGATGTGTTATCCTCTCATTTCCAGGTTTGAAAAGATGACCAGTGGAATGTATTTGGGGGAGATTGTAAGGCAGATCCTCATTGATCTCACAAAGCGTGGTCTTCTGTTTCGCGGTCGCATCACAGAGAGACTGAAGACCAAAGGCATCTTTGAGACTAAGTTCCTCTCACAGATTGAGAGGTACAGTAGCCATTTATGATATAAATGTATTGATCACATGACTGACCTCAGCTCACTAAATATTTTGGCATATACTTTATATACATGCTGATATTGTTCAGCCTGCTGTGCAGCTTTTACCTTTAGCTGAATGTCATATTAAAGACGTACCAGTTGCTTATTTATGAGCCTCAAGAGCGTATTATTTATTAATTTCCTTCTAACTTCTAAGTGAATAAATGCAACATTATGTACTTATTTTGACTCATGCTTTGGCTTCTTTCATTTACCTAGTGACCGTTTGGCACTACTGCAAGTGAGGTCTATTCTGCAGAGTCTGGGCTTGGACAGCACATGTGACGACAGTATTATTGTGAAGGAAGTGTGTGGAGCTGTTTCCCGTCGAGCAGCTCAGCTCTGTGGAGCAGGAATGGCTGCGGTTGTAGACAAAATCAGAGAGAACCATGGGCTGGATCATCTGGAGATTACTGTGGGAGTGGACGGCACGCTTTACAAGCTACATCCACAGTAAGTAAAGATTAGTGGAACATCTTTACATTTATATTTGATTAGTGTTTGATTCATTTCCTCAACTTGACATATCGCTTTTCGTGACAGCTTCTCCACAATCTTAAA
Source organism: Tor tambroides (assembly GCA_021397915.2). Classification (NCBI taxonomy): domain Eukaryota; kingdom Metazoa; phylum Chordata; class Actinopteri; order Cypriniformes; family Cyprinidae; genus Tor; species Tor tambroides. The sequence continues at coordinate 5,094 of JAFVLL020012882.1, read as the reverse complement.
GGACACTGTCAGAGAGCTTGCGCCCAATTGTAAGGTGGATTTCATCCTGTCAGAGGATGGCAGTGGGAAGGGGGCGGCCCTGATCACAGCTGTAGCACGGCAGCATCATATAGAGAAACAAGAACCTCACTAGATGCTCAGACTGGGTTTCATTGAGGGCTGATATGTTCAGGTTTCTATAAGTGATCATATAGATTTATCAAATGACAATGCTTACAAATCACTGCTCATTTTGCAGCTTGCATATAAAATTATATCTATTTTTTTGCATATAAAGATATGTGCCATAAGGTACATTAACAGAAAAGTGTTCATTTATTCCTTTTTTTATTATTATTTTATTTTGAATGTATTAATTAGTGCAATAAAGACTGCACTGATGTTCAGCATCGTTTTACTCTCACTGTACATTGCCTCTTTGAAGGCCTTTTTTCTCGTTGTCTTTTGTTTAGACTCAGTGAACGGTTTGCATGGGCAGTCAGAGAGAAAGGCTCACAGAGGCCAAACTAAAGGGGGCAGTGGCAGTGTGCAGAGGAATGTCATGACAGTATGTTGCTCTAGAGCTCTGTGATGGTGTCTGAGAAGCTTGGAGACCAAACAACCATATTAAATCAGGAACTGCTACTGTACTTTGAAAAGCTTTTTTTTTTTTTTTTAGTAGAGCAAATTAGAATCAAATTCAAAGTTGTTTTCTGGACTGTGAAAAATGACTTATAAGATTTAATTTTTTAAGGAATGGTTAAGGAAAGTCAACATTTTCTTCATTCAGTGTGCGTGAGTGGACCACATTTGTGATACTTTTAAGATATTTTTACATATTTTTTAAAGATCCAATTCACATTCATTGTAATTCTGTGGAAAAGAGTGAATAGTACACTATCGTTCAAAAGAAATTAATTTTATTCAGCAAGGGTGCATTAAATTGATCAAATTTGAAAATGATTGTTAACAAATATTTCTATTTCAAATAAATGCTGTTCTTTTGAACATTACATTTACCAAATAATCCTGAAAAAAGTATTATGGTTTCCACAAAATTATTAAGCATATGTTGTCAACATTGATAATAATAAATGTTTCTTGAGCAGCAAATCATTATATTAGAATGATCATGTGACACTGAAGACTGGAGTAATGATACTGAAAATTCAGCTTTGCAATCACAGGAATAAATTCTATTTTAAAATATATTAAAATATAAAACAATAATTTTAAATAGTAATAGTATTTCACAACATCTGTTTTCACTATTTTTGACCAAATAAATGCAGCCTTGGTGAGCAAAAGAGACCTTTTTTTCCCAAAAACATTAAGAAATCTTAAAAACCCCAAACTGAACAGTACTGTATATTCTTTAAAAAGTAGTACAGCATGTATGTTTTATATATTTGACAGCTTTTCACAGATTTAATAGATCTTTTTGGGATAACATTAGCACATTTCCATTTTGTGTTCACTAATTTAAGCTCCTAAGGGATTTAACAAAGCAGTTCAACCAGGCTAGCTCCTGCTCACAAATCCTCATGGAGCAGGAAGGGAAAAGTTTACTCATCGTAATCCTTCCCGCTAATGCTAACTAGCTTCACTGCCAAACAATCGTAGCTAAAGCTAGTCGCCATGCTATTCAGCACGTCACTGTACCTGCATAAGCTAGCACGCATGCAGACATGTTCACTTTGTAAGAATATACTTTTTAGATTAGCTTAGTTGGCTAACTCTGAAAGACACTTCTCTGGTAACACTGCTTGCAGTCTTGATAAAATAATTTCTTTGTGTGGTATATTGTTTACCTCTGTAATTTAACTCGATACAAGGAAAAACATTTAGCATTGTTTGTTACTTGTTCTATATCAGTAAGTATCAAAAGGACAAGTTCAATAACAATAGGACCCTTCTCAATGTGGTGGCATTGTTGTGTTATGCAAGAGCATGTGTTTAATCCGACTTGATCTCAAGAAGCCAACTAGTTCAGCTGACGGTGAGATTCTCTATCCTGTTTTTTTTAAAGAGTAACCCACCTGCCTTCATTTATGGAAAGTGATAAGGTAACAAAAACTTCCTACATCCTGTGTCTGTTCAAATAGCTGTGTTTAGAGAACAGGCTGACATTTTGTAGTGTTTAGTTCCTTAAAAATGTTCTCCTGGGTCCTTTAAATTTCAGCAAAAGCCATGTGTTATTAAAGTATTGGGTTATACATTAAGTTTATTTGTAATTTCTGCCATATACAAGTATACAGTAAAATGACAAATCATTTATCCAGGTCCACAGTTCAAATTCCAGACAGATTCATGACAATTATATTAGGCCTAATGCATTTTATGTTAGTTTTAATCATGAGCATTTCTTTAACCCCAATGTAGAGGATGTGTTTTGCTCTGCCTCAGTAAACTAAAGACTAGTTAGAATGAGACAGACATTCTGTTGAGTTTATTCCTGTTCTTCTGGATGTTCTGTTGAGGACATGGTGTAATTAGCCTACTTCTTACAGCATTTTAGAAAGCAGCTGTTAAACAGTAAGAATAACTTTTTTCACTAAAATGTCTCTAATTATGCATCTCAAATTTATAATTCCACTGGACTGCCTTAATAAGCTAATCACACCGAAGAAGATGATATTTAAATCATTTTACAATACATTTTACATCTACGAGTACTTCAGTGTTGTAGGACAAATTGCAATCTCAAAGGTTAGTCATGACCAAAATTACCCCAACTAAATACTATGAAAATATTTATAATTTATATTTTTAATCACTTTTTCCCCAAACACTACCTTAAATCAAAAAATAACTTTGGAAAATGAGATGAACTGATTAACGAAACTCACTGCTTTTACTGATCTGGCTCAACCATTCCTCCACGTCTACGAATATTAAAAAACATATCTAAAAATGAACCTTAAGTTGTATTAAATTGGTTAAAAACTGGCCAGTCCTTGAAAAAAAACTGACCTCTGTCATGGTATCTGTCCGCTCATTCATGCGTCAAGGGGTGTAGTAAGTCTACTGGGTAGGTCATTTGTGAAAATGTCTGGCATTATTTATTATATGTCATATTTCCAGTGTCACAGACACTAAGCAAACACAAACACTCCTAGTGCAGTGAGTAAATCTGCCAAGAAGTCATTGCTCCGCTATTCAAACTTTATTTTTTGAAGAATATTCAAATCGATATAATGCAAAATGAGTATTTTAGAGCTTCAGTCATTGTAATGACTTTTTAAATAATAATTAAACCACATAATGACATGGATGTTGTGATATAAGAAATTCACTTCCTTTACACTCCCAGCGCTCTGAGTAAATCTGCCAGGAAGTGACATCATTACTTGACTATGAAAAGTACTCAACTGGCTGGACATTGTTCTCTTGTAAATGAACTTTCAGGAATGAGAGACACTTGAATGTGTGCCATATGGTGACATTTTTTACCAGTATGATGCATGTCCTGTAGAATATGAACAGCTCAGTTCCAGGAAACCTCATCTCACTTTGAGTCACCTTCAAGTATTATGATCATAAATGACTTTGGTGTCTTTTATCTGCTGTAAATGTTTCTGCACTGCAACTGTCTATGACTAAAAATACATTTCAGGGAAATCTTAAATTTCAGTCTCTTAGTATACTTAGGACTAAATATAGTCAATGTGTGTATTGCTATTAAAAATTTTGCTTTATAAAATTGTATTCCTCTACAATATAGCAATGTTTCAGTACAATAATATGCACATATTCATATGAATCAAATCTGTCATTTGTGACGCTTCTCATGACGTATCTCAGTGTAATTCTGCTGTGATTGGCTGTGTTCAGAAAGAGGATGTTAGGCTCTCACATTCACATGCTTCTGAGAGAGGGAGGATGGCCGTGTGCCTTGAAGCATGACCCACAGTAAGCTCATCTGGCCTGTGTTACCATCACCTGACCCGCTTCCACGGATTTTCCAATTACCTTGAATGTTTTCCACCATGACATTCCCCTGAGAAACTGTAAAATAAACCTAACAGCTTAGGCTAACACATCAGCATTTAATATATAAATTGTTTAATTTATTTTTAAAATGTAGTTTATATTTTCATCAGCGGTTAATATGTCCAGTGTATATATAGGATACCATTTGTTTTATTTATTTGATTAATACATAAGCATTTTATGACCAGCTAATATCACAGGGATTTTTTATTTTATTTTATTAACATTAATAACATTCAGATTATAGGGTACCAATTGTTTTATTTAATTTTTTAATACATAAGCATTTAACATCGATCATATATCAAAGGGTATTAATCGTTTAATATTAAAAATGTTTCATTTACTTTTTAAATCATTTTAGCATTTGTCTAATCTTTCTTTGAGTGTGGCAATCATTTTCAGAAAATTAACAAGTGCATGTATCGCAGATCGTTGTGATGCAAAATGGGTATTTTAGAGTCTCGTCATTGTAATGATCATTTTAAATGACAAATCACATAATGGCATGGATATTGTAAGACATGGAGTTAATTTCCTATGCATTGTGTCATTATGTGTATTTTAACATCAACATGTCATGCGCATCCTCTCTTGTTTTCAAATGTAAATCATGGCCAGACTGACCCCTGATGTAATTTTTGCCGCTATCCTTTTGACGATCCCCCCTGCCGAGCCGACTACCCCCGAAATAACGTCACAAGTCTCCTTTTTTTCCTCCAGCGTCATACAATCATTACGGTCCTGTCTCTGAACTGTATAAACAGGATACACGCATCTGTGCTAATATGAATTTGGCTGTAGCATTACTCAACATTTAAGCGGGGTTAAGTTGGTTTTGTTTTCGATATTCGTGACACATTCAGCGATGAACGCCAATAACTTCAAAACGACTTGCCCTAAAAAAGTCTAAACGGTGTGACCGCCAAAAGGGCAAAGCTGATCATGTTTCACAGCCGCCTTTTTCAGTATTTTCGCTCTATATAATGAGCACTGCCCCGCACAAGACGTCGCAATGTGCATTAAGCCGGGAGAGCTCGCTCTCAGCGCAGCTTTCAGTAAGGGACCGTGGGGAAAGTGCAAGTTTTCTTCGTTTTTTGCTATAGCTCAGTGGGCGGTGTT
>JAFVLL020012881.1:0-81919 GCA_021397915.2 Tor tambroides | reverse complement strand
ATGGCTTGCTCCATACCCAGCCTGGCAGACTCCACACTTGCCTTTGAGTCATCCTTTCCATGATGGCCAGCTTCACTGAGCTTCATTTTAAGCCCCTCAGCCTGCTGTGGCTGCAGCTTGGCCTCCTCCCCTTTAGGGATGATGACTGACTTGGCAGGTTCGGAGGAAGTGTCTCTCTGCTTGCCAGGGGCCTGTGGTTTTCCCAGGTCTGAAAGGCTGGGGGCTTTTGTTAGGCCTGGAGGAACAGGGCCCTTCTGTTTCCAGTCCTCCTTCAGAGAGGCCTCCCTGTCCTTTACACCTGAATCAGGCTTTTTCTCAGCAGACCTGTGCTGCTCAGACATGAGTCTTTGCCTTTCCTCATACTGCTGCCTGTAGGTTGGATTAGTGTTCATGAGGTGGTTGTGATAAACCTGATCTGGGTATCCGTATGGGGGGACGTAGTATTGGTTGTAGTAGAGTGGCTGCATGTACATATTGGAGCGCTGCTGAATGACAGATGCTTGCTGCTGGTGTGGCTGACTTGAAGCGACTTCAGCTTTGCGCTCATCCTGCACGTCCACCTTCGTCTTCTCCTCTGGCAGTTCTTGCTCATCTTCCTTCTTCAGTTTCACAGCTTGCCCGTCCAGCAGAGGCCCACCAGCAGTGGCGCCACCGGGGCTAGATTGAGTGTAACTGGGAGAGTAGTAGTTGTCATAGCTAGCATAACACGCAGATTCCTTAGAGGATGCCTGAGAGGGAAATAGTGCCTTCTTCGCACCGTCCCTACCTGACTGATCTTCCGCTTTACCTTTAACCCCTTCCATTTTGCCTTCACCATCCTCCCCGGCATCAGATATGTCAGAGTATGCAGGACTATTTGTCTTTACCGAGGAGCTATCGGCCCCATTCTGAGTGACGGCGTGAAGGGGAGTGAGAGGCTGTCCGCTGCTATCCACACGACTGGCCACCCCGATGGACGGACTGGGAGCATTATCCGTGAAGCTGTATATCTTATCCGCCTCTGCCTTCATGCTAGCAAGGCGGCTTTGATGAGGGTCTGAGGAGCCATTGAGATGACCCTCACTCCTGCTTCCTGGGTCAGAGGACTCAGAGTATGGGCTTTTCCCCTCTTCAGTTTTCCCACTCTTGCCTGGGAGTTTGGGACTGTCTGCATCCTTGCCCAAATCTTTCTTTTTTTTGTCCTTTTTCTTTTTGTCCTTGGAGCTGCTCAAGGCTGGATTAATTGGTGACGAGTCCCCAGTAACACCCAACTTAGACTGAATGCCTTTTAGCTGGGGACTCTTGGGGATGGCTTGCAACATGTTAGCCATCCCTGGAGGATGGTTGGGGCTTCCGCCACTAAATGATGTTGGCTGCAAAGAGTACATCTGCTGAGAAGGGAGGGATGGAGCCATGGGTCTGGAAGACTTCATGTTCTTCTGGGACAGCTTGTCAGACTTGACATTGCTGTTTGGCTTTTTGGACTTCCTGTCATCCATGCCGTCATTGCTAGCCTCATCAGCAGTGACGCAAGGCCCGTCCTCGCAACCCTCCATAGGTGTGCCACAAACATCTGCTTCAGCATCACCATTCTTCTTCTTTGACTTGGAGCCAAACTTTCCAGGAGAAGGAGATGGACTCTGAGCATCAAAACCCCTTCCTTTTGGTGTGACAGAACGTGCTGGGGAGAGAGAGCCTTTCTGTGTAATCGAAGCTCCGTTGCAACTTCCTGGCTCTGGGTGGAGAGAGGATTCTTCCCCATACTCGCTGTCCCCGTCCATGTCCAACTTAATATCGTCATCATTATGAGCACGAGCCTGATGGTACTTCAGGCCATTGATGTGCTTGTACTTCTTGTTGCAATTGGGATGTGGGCAGTCAATCAGTACAGGTGAGGGACAGGTTCGGTCTAAAGGAGGAGGAAGGGACTCAGTTTTGATGATGGGAATTGGGAGTGCAGAGGAGGTCATTCCACCATTTGAATTTGTGCGCATACGCTTGTTGCCTTTAGAATCCTCAGAGCTAGAGTTGGGCTCCATGTCTGATGCAGGCTTGTTCTTGCGCTTACTGGCTGAGGAGGGACTGGCTTTTATGTCCTCTGTGTTGCTATTGGGTGGAGTCCTGCGCTCAGAGGAGTTTTGGCTTCCGCGCCGACCCTTGTTGTTGGAACTTGCTCTGGTCTTGCTGTTGTTGCTGCCCTTATTGTCAGATGAGTTGCTGTTCTCGTTGACTGAGGTATTGCTATTGGGTCGCATTCTTTTACCACGGCCACGTCCGTTTCTCATTTCTAGGTCACTTGTGGGAGACTCACAGAACCTTAAAGAAAAATAAAGATTATTTACAAGATCTTCACAATTATCTTAATAATAATAATTCAGCACTATGACATTCATTAAATTAAAGGCTGTCAAGTGTCTAAAAGATAAATTAGATAATTTGGTTAAAAAAAAAAAAACTACACATTTAAACCTCTAAAAACATGCTACTGATACTTTTTCAATTTCAGCAGTTAAAAGACCAAATTGTGCAACACTTAAGATTTGTACTTTAAGCAAATTTCATACAGTGTAACTATTAACACTTTAGCACATTTAAATACTACTAAAATATAAACCTTTAATAATATAAAAGTCATTCCTAATGACTAACACATCTAAAGTTTAAAAAAGGTTTTGAATGTTCAAACTGTTAAATTAAGTAAACTCATACTATTTAGATTCTTGCATACAGCCAAAGGTGGGATTCTATTCTTATCGCCTGATAGGCTTGCAATGTGTATGTTTTTAATAGTGTGCCTCATCCCTAAGGGTTATGATGTGATACACCTGGCTTACTACTAGTCCAGAGGGAGTACTGATGTGGCACGAAGGAAAGGGGGCTGACAAGCAGAGACTAGTATCCTAGGGAGGAATATTTGATTTTCTTGATATGAAATGTTAATACACTTCACGTACCTTGGAGGAGCCCAGTCATGACGCGTACAATCCAAAAGTGTTCCGACATACGTTTTGTTCCGCCAAGTAACATTGACCACCAGCATACCTGTTAAACATAAAAGAGGACCCTTAATATAATGCAAGAATATCTCCGTTTTCTATACAGAGACTCAATAACACAGTAATACTGCAGAGTTATAACGTCAGTTTCCGATTCGTGAGCACTGCTCATCTGGTTGCTTCTCCACCTCATTACCAATATTCCAAACACAGTCCTTACAGAAGCCATAATTCCCATTTAAATAGTGCAAATGGAGGTTTTCTAAGACTTGCACTCCCAAAGCAGCCCTGCTATTTTTACTGTGTACTTCATGATTACACCAGCTAAAAGCTGTAAGGAGCAGAGTGTGTTGTTTCTGGGAGGAAAATTGTTTGATGGTGTCCTCCATCTGACTTTGCAGTACTGTAAGCCGCCTCTGCAAATGGTTTAGCAATTGTGTGAAAACAGCTGAAACAAATGAAAATACTTGTATGTGGCAGTGATTCAGAGGTTTAGCTGCAGAAGCTCAGACAGGTAAGTGCTGGATGTTTCTGTGATTTTGCACTACCATAATAGCAGGCAAAATCAGTAACACATTACAATTATATGCCCTTAATAGGTCATGAGAGGCAGAATAATGTTGTGTAATCTTGATATGGCTTCAGTCAGGCTAAAAAATTTAAGATAAGCTTCTATGGTGTTAAATTTTGTAAGTATACTGAAACTTCAGTATATTACTTAGTACACTAAATTAACATTTTTAAATTAAATGACAAAAATCTGTAGAAGGAGTGCCTTTTTAGTAATTTTTATTTATAAAATAAACAATAAATCCTGCCCCCACCCCCCCCCCCCAACATAGTAGTGTGGGCCTCCAAATGTGAGAGCTGAATTCATGAACGTTCTTTTGAAAAATGTCAGTGGAGGTCAGTCGAAGAGCACATTAGCGGGGCCCCTTCCTATTTCACTAGCAGTCATTAGCGGTTCTCCGGCCACCTGTCTGAACCCAGGCTAAATGAGGCTAAATGGCCGGCGTTTCACCTCTGCTGCCCTTCAGTAGCCAAAGTGGAACAAACAGAAGCTTGGCATGTGTGCTGCTGCACTCTTACACTCCATTAAAACAGCTACACCAGCTCTACATAGATTTGTCATGACTGTTTTTTTAATCTGGACAGGCAAGTAGACCAGCTTAACCTAGCTAAGACCAGCAAAAAAATCTTAGGCTGGTTTAAGTTTTTTTCCCATCAAGTAAGGACAAAACAATTGCAAATATAACATGGTTCATAATAAAAATATGATGGTTCATGGCTGATGTTACGCAACCAAAGCCTAGTGGTATTTTAAAAACAAGGGAGTTGCCATGCACAGACATTCCATTTCAATAGGAAATACATCAGCACAGGAAAAAACTGCACTTGTCCAGAGATTTCATCGGTTCTTTAAAAGAACAAGAGTTTGAAATCATCAGGAGGCAGGTTTGATTGAGTTAAGATGCACTTTATTGACCCCACAGCGAAATCCAGGAATAGCCAAGTATGCAAATAAAAAGAGAAAAGGTAATGACATAATCAGCTATGTTTTACTTAAACTAACAGGTAATTCCGGCAATAAAATAGCACATTGATCCAATAGCTTGTTGAGGTGGCCCTGGAAAGAGGGTTGAATCAGGATACTGGCATATGAGCCTTGCTGTTTGGCACAATTGTGTTTGCTGGCAATGAGCCCTTCATAGTCTGTGGGTGAGGGCTTTCTGGGCTCTACTTCAAGAGCAATAAACTTTCAGAAGATTTAGGGCTGACATTTGGAGGCATCAGCATGCATGGCTTGTGAGAGTGGATGCCACACCAACACGACCCTGGTCTGCTTCCAGCGTCCTGCAGAGGGGATTTGTGTCAGAGTGATGCCTAGAAATATTGCTCCAATCTGCCTCTGACTGTTTCATCATGAACTGAGAGCTGTCTGCCCTTAACCTCCTGCCATTCTGGGATTCACGCACTGGGCTGAAACATGAGCAACTCAATATGTCCATCCGCAAATAAAAGGTTGCAGTACACTAGATAAGATTTCCACACTGGGCTTTGGCTGAAATAAAGCACGCCACTGTTGATTTGAGGAAGTCAGGAGAGGACACTGCGACTCAGCAACAACTTGATCTGCAATAAGTCATGGAAGATGGATGCTCTGTTCTAAAGCTCAGCGAGATTACTAGGTGCACTCCTGACACAAATGCCACTCTAAATTATGCTCCCCTACAAGATGCCTTGCTTTTGGCTAAGTTCTTTTTTTTTTTTTTTTAGCATGCATCTTTAGTGGATGCGACAAATCATGCAATGCAATGAATATCTGTATCCAAGATGGAGGATTGAGCCAAGGGAATGGTAAAATATTTTATTAATTACGTAAAAGTATTGATTAATAAGTGCAATAAAGCGTGTACATGCACAGTTATTTTTGTTAGATTGTTTGTTTTTAGGGTACTGGGTCCTTAGCAACATTTAACGTAAAACCAGAAATAGCATGAGGAGGAGATTGATCACTCGTAGAAGAAAGAATACGAGATAACACAATGCTCAGTACAGCTGCTACATAAATTGAAGTCCTGCCAATCGCTATTTATTTAATCTAGAACATGCCAACCTGAAAACCACCCTAAAAATGTGATATGAGCTAAAGAAGATAAATCTATGATCCCATTGTTATCCGATTTTATTACTGATTCATAATATGCTATAGAAATACAATCTTGTAATCTTCAATTCAACTGAATTAAAGCCGAACATGTCTGCCTATTGCCTACATAGAAAATGGGTTTTGAACAAAGCTGGACAACCTGGAGAATTCTGGGGTTTCTAGATATAGGCCAGCTGCACTGCATATTTTAAGTGTCTCATTTCTAACCACTTTAGATCTTAGAGCAGTCTTCTAACAAGTTAATGAGTTAAATTAGGTGTGCTAAATAAGGCCGATCCAAAATAAGAAATGGACAGACAGCCACTGTAATGATTCCAACAAGTCAACTGGGTGTTCAATCCTTCGAGTCTTCATGTCACATCAGAAAGAACGTATTTACGAGTTAAATGCACTTGAACATCACCAAAAAGTTGTAATTACCAGTAGGGAACTTTGGATTTTAAGCCCTACGTTTCCAACTTCCGAGTCACGTCAGTGAGAAAAAATGTTGGACGCAATGGATGCAGCATCTGTATTAATGGTGAATTTGTTAAAAAGAATGAAATTATTTTTTTCCATTTAAAATAAAACTAAGTGGAAAGTACATAGGGTTAAGAATCGAAAATCAATTCCAATTCCAGAATTGGATACTTAAGGTCAGGAATCGCATACTTGTAAAATGAAAATTTCAATTCCACCTATCAATTCCTGTGTGCTCATCTTTTTTTTTTTTGAAAAGAGCGAAAAGGGCTTCAAGGGCTATTGAAAATGTATTTGTCTTTGAATCATTCATCCAAGAGATTCATTCAAAAACACTGATTCATCCAGTCATGAAACCAGTAAATCTTGAGTGAGGCACTGAATCATTCCATTCATAAATTCCATGAGATTTTGTTTAGTTGTCTAATATTTTTTCTTCAGAATTGAGAGAAAAAAAGTCTCAATTTATCCAGAATCGTGCAGTTCTATTTTGCACACAAACAGCTCTTAATCGAGTCCCGTTTTTATGTAGCTGGCTGATTTTTATTCATGGTATTCAAGCAGCAATTAAATGCTCTTCAAAAATAGACAAAGAATAACTATGTTTGATATCGAAATGTTTGACTTAATTTTTTTAACCACATTGGAATCGAAATTGGGAAACGATAAGAATCGTAATCGATTAGCAGAATCGGAATTGGAATTGATAAAATTCAAACGATACCCAACGCTACAAGTACAAAATGCCATTGTATTGTACAACTATAATAGAATATATTTAAACTGAATAAAAACAAAGCAAAAACACACCTGATGCACATTTTTTATTCATCAATTTGTGGCATTAAAAAATCTTGTCGAATTTTATGCAGAAAAAGTACGTCGCCATCTGGCTCTTATCTAAGTTATTAGAACCCACCTGCTGTTGTAATTACGACTTCCCAACTCTGAGTATTTGAACACACCAACAGAGATTTACCAACCCGCAAAGTCAACTCTAACACACTTGTAACTTTTAACAAACCCCAAAACCTTCATCATCAGATGTGTTTGATTAGAGTTGGATCTGAACTCTGCAGTAAGGCAGATCATCTTTGCCATAGAGATTCAAAACCAAAATAAACATAACACATTGGCAGCAATAGGACTTAGGAAGTCATCCTTATGAGAAGTGTGGGTGGACTGTCTGCAATGTCTTTAAGAGAGTGCAGCACAGCGGAAAGACATCTCAAAGTGGTTGAGAGATGTGTTCCCTGCCACGGGATCTTGCTGCTCTACTTTCCACCCACACAAAGTGTCACCACGATACAGATCTGTCCAACACCCCGATGAGAAAAAATAACACATCAAAAGAAGAGATGCACACCAGTGGAACCATCCCAACGAGACCGAGAGAGGGTGTGGATAACACCTGCACACCAATGGTTCCCTCTCTAAAGTGAAAGAGCAGATGACTGGAGCCCTGTGTTTGGGAGCCGTCCTGCAAAAAGATTGAGCTGATGTTGTGGAAGTGTGGCACTGGTTGGGCAAGGCTGTGAATGGACACACAAACGGTCTTGTTTTTCTCTCCCTCTTGACCCTTCAACTACGTTCCCTCTCCATGTCAGAGACACACACACACACACAAGAGTGGCCACAGAGGAGCAGGGTGAATCAGACACACTGTGCCCATGGCAAGAGGAATAGAAAACACTTAGACAGCCAATGCGCTCTGAATGTTGATGAGGCAGCCCTTCATATGGCGGCACTGGGAGGATGGCAGCAGGCAAAGTGTGGGCGGCACATACTCCACTGCCTACCCATAGCCTAGATATGCTCTCATTTAGGGATTTGAGGGAGATTTTTCCTTTTCATGCTCGACAATCAAGACTGAGGATGTTGGAGAGCAGAATACACTGACGTTTCTGCAGTGGGCTATGATTAGATGGGATGAAAAAAAAAAATCAAACCTACAGAATCTGGACAAATCCAGTTAGAATAAATTAATCTGCAAGCATAAGGTGCTATGTACTGCTCTGGCTAAGAAGCTGTTAACAGAACAAGGGGCTGAAATCATTAGGAAGCAGGTGTTTTCAACTAGGATATATAGGATAGATGTACTTTACTGAGCCCTGGGGGGAAATTCAGGAAGAGACTAATATGTAAATGAGGAGAGAAACACATTTTGGTATTTGTGTACTGTAAGGATTACTGTTATAATTACTCTTGAACAGAACGGGCAAGCTTATTTATGTAAATGCAATAATTATATTTTTAATTTAAATATTAAACAATCACATTTTAAATCATAACTAGGCCTATTCTACACCCTTATTTTTCATTTTCTGCTCTTGTATATATTGGATGTATAATTGTAATCCTCATACCTGCTGGTCGAACATGGAAGCTATTTTGGCACTTGTAGGCTCAAAAACCATAGTAATCTATTGCATAACTCTCATGTGTCACATTGTAATGAGTAATGTTGAAAGTATCCCAGATCTAAAACTGTGCCATCAATAAATTTATTTGAATCCAATGCTTGTGCAGTGCTGCACAACATTAACCATTTAAAACTTGAATATCCATTTCCAGTCCTTGAGTCTGATGTACAAACAGCATGATAAATGCATATGTAATATTTGGATAATGATTTTATGTCATATGAGTGCTTAAGTCCATTAAAGAGAGTGGGAGATTTAATTCTGTATGTCTGAATTTGCATGAAAAGTGGCGTACACATTTCAATGCCCATTTTCTATGCACCTATCGAACAGCTCATATCAAACTGACTCAAGCTGAATAACAACACTGCTGCCTTTTGTAGAACTGCTTATATCTGATTAACTTCACACTGTTATTGATCTAAACTAAATCAACATTGAACTGACTTAAGCTAAATGATGGGACTTTACAGCAGAATCTGAAATATACCCATAGCTGAGTTTCCATAATTGATTGTATAAAATCATAATGTAAAAATTCTATAGAAATAAAGGTGACTTGACTCACTCTATACTGTATATACACACTCTATTAGTGGTGTAATCCAAGTAATGAAGTAAACTATCTATGTATATCTATCTATATGAATTTATACAGAAATATTTGAAGTGGATATGGAGACTTTTCTGTCGCATGCTATTTTAATGTTTTAACAATAGCGAAAATTGTTTGGTGCATCATAATTTTGCTTTAAATTTGAATATATAGAAAAATATTATTTCACCTGAATAATGATCAGTGATGTGCACTTGACTCTGACTAAATAGATGGCTTAGCAATATAGACAGACTTCTCAACAAGGTGGTCAACCCATCAAGTTCCAAACACACAGACTCGAAACGGTTTTTGTTTCCCCAGGACTTCAAACTGTTAATCTCAGTAATTGTGTTGTTCTGAAGTACCACTGTAACTTGCTGCCAATTTTCTGTCTTCTATTAGATACACTTGCTGGAGGCTGACAAATAGAAAACTCTAAACATCTTATTCTGTGAATAGTATTTTGATTCAGGAATCAACAATCAGTTTCAGTTTCTGCTACTCTTAATTGGTTCCTTTACTGCTTTTGTTTTGTTTTTAATTAAATGCTACACCTTTAACCCATATAAAGTAATGAGCAATTAAACTGTGCACAGATAGTAGGGTGTGTACAGTTCTATAAATCTTTGACCTAATTCAGTTTTTATATAATGCTACCATGTTTTGATCTCCTTTTTATCTACTCAAACATTGTGCCAATAAAGTTACTTGCTTGTATGCATACAAAATATGATTGTCTTGTTTTTAATCATTCCTCTTGGAAACACTTGTTCTGTGTTCTGCTCAGAGGAACAACAAATCACTGTGGCAAGTTAGTAACCAGTTTGTTGGAGTGAACTAGATATCCATGAGGAGAAATACAGTATTTCAAGTTAAGTCTTAAAAAGTAATATTTCTGGACGGACACAAATTCAGATCTATGGAAATCAATTTTTCACATTTTCTTCACAACCAATCATGGCCACATTGTGTGTATGTATTTTAGGGCTGGTAAGCAATTAAAATTTTTAATCTAATTAATTACATGATGTGGCGATTAATTAATCTAATTAAATCACAAATTAATCGCGCATCAAATTTGGCTGAGAAATTACTCCCAAAAGATAATTTAAAGTCGTTGTGTAAAGCATCAAACAGACATTACAAAAAATAGCTTCAGCAAGAAATATTTTGTTTGATAAAATGTATTACATATACCCTTTTGGACCATGAGGGTGAGTAAATGATGAAACAATTGTCATTTTTGGGTGGGTGAACTATACCTTTAATAATTTATTTTATTATTATTACTATGAAAATATGAAATTATTTCTTTAATGAAATGATACTCTAAATAATAAACTAAAACTGCCAGTAGGTGGTGGTAAATAATAATATGTTTAATTTAATTTAATTTATATAGCGCCTTTCCCAAGCTCAAGGACGCTGTACAAAAGCAGAAACACAATAGACAGTTGATTCACATAATGGTAACAGTCCTTTCACAATCAAATTAATCAGTTAAGTGGACAGTAGACAGTTGCCCAGTCCGGGGATAGACATGATTGCAGTTGCATATCATGGTACAATTATGTACAGAAAATAGAGAAAAAATAAATAAATAAGATAATGTCAATAAGTAACAAACAAAGAATAGAAAATGCAACAAAAATACACAAAACGAGAATACTCAGAGAGAATTACAGCTGGTAGTAGAGGATGAGAGGAGTGTCTAAAGAACATGATATGACTGAAAATATTGGGTAAACAAGTAGGTTTTGAGTTGTGATTTAAATACAGAGAGAGAGGTTATTGTCCTTAGTGCCAGAGGTATAGAGTTCCATAGTTTAGGTGCAATGACGGAAAAAGATCTGCCACCCATTGAGGATAAACGAAATCTAGGTACAGTAAGAAGTTCACAACCTAACGATCGAAGTGATCGAGGCGGAACGTAAGGAGACAGTAGATCAGAGAGATAAGGGGGAGCAAGGCCATTGAGTGATTTAAAAGTAAGCAGAAGAATTTTGTAAGTAATGCGGGATGATACAGGGAGCCAATGGAGTTTAAATAAGATGGGGGTAATATGAGCAGATCGCTTAGTATGGGTTAATATTCTTGCAGCAGAGTTTTGAATATATTGTAAACGAGAGATAGAGTGCAATGGTAATCCGGCAAAAAGAGCATTGCAGTAGTCGAGGCGTGATGTAATAAAAGCATGCACTAATGATTCAGCATCTTTTGGAGAGACATATGATCGAAGTTGGGCTAAACGACGAAGCTGGAAAAATGCAGCTTTGGATACTTTACTAATGTAAGCATCCAGAGTCAGTGCAGGATCAAGAGTAATGCCTAAATTTCTGACAGTAGCAGATGGAAAAACTGTTGTAGCATCAAGGTTGAAACTGGAAGCATTTACTATATTTTTTGTTAGTGAAGGGGGGCCAGTAATTAAAATTTCTGTTTTTTTTTTTATTCAAACTGAGAAAATCGACTTCGACTTGAATCGGATCATCACCATCAAACCGATCGATGTGTGACAAAGTACCGCAAGTGCTATAGAGAGCAGATGACTCCTTATACTTTCGAATCGCTCTTGTGGTCCTTTGATGTCATACACCGATCGGTTTATGCAGCGCCGTTTCAAATCCAAGGCGCCTATGGCCAATGGTTCAACGCGCCAAATGGCTCACCCAATTCGTTCAAAACGTGCATTAAGAAAGGAAATGCAGCTGTGTGTTGCTCGGAGACGAACAGTTCTGCTTTGTCTTTTATATTTTCTTTGGCAAAATTGAGCAAAACAGACAACACTGTGTCTAAAATAACACAATATTAACTACTGACTGAACTGTTGTATAAGATCAGTATCACATTTGCACTCGTGTGATATTGCACTTAGCCTGTTGCTCATGTGATATTGCTTAACTAGCCTATATGATGTAAATATGAAACAAAAACTCAAACAGGGGCATTTTTACCCCATATCTTGAAAATGCTCCATCACGCAGTAGGGGTTGCACCGACTAATCGACTAGACGACTTCAGTGCTCTGCCATGACGCTTTTGGCTTGACGTCGACTAGTCGCTGGTCCTATAGAGGGCGCAACAGGATAAGAAATCCACATTTACGCTCCATTTCTAAAGAGTTGAAATTACAAATTAATTCATACTCTGAAAGAGCTCCACAAGACGTGTGATTATATTACTGGATGCTCGAAATTGAATGGGAGAATGCAAGTTTTAAACAGCTTATTGTACAGGTAAGTTTATCGCCGTTCTAATCTAATGTAACGCACACACATAGGCTTCAGACAGTAGCGCGTACAATACATCACGCGCAGATCGCGCACAGAATCATTCAGCGCGGAAATGTATTGTCAACACTGATCTGTGATTTATCAATAAAATAGCTTAGAAACTGAAAAGTTCAATCATATATTTCTTAATAACTAAATCCCACAGCTTCACTACTAGTAGAGACACACGGCCAGGTAGAATTCACACACACAATCGCTTTCACTAATGCATTCATTCATATGAATAATCTTTACTGTGCTACTTATCTGTATCTGATTTAGAACGAGGAGAAATCTGTGAGAAATATAACGACCCAAAGACGAAATAACTGATAAAAATAAGCTGTTATAGGAGCAATAGCCATGTGGGCAGTGCTATGTCATATGCTATAGCTGTGCACAAGGTGTTTGCCACAGCTCTATGCTTATTTGTTCATTAATGACGTCATCAGCGACTAGTCGACGTCGATTAGACTTTCATCACATAAAATTCGACTTTAAAAAATCAGAAGTCGTTCAACCCCTATCACGCAGTGAGTTGTTGCCCTGCCTCATATTTGTCATCAGTCAACTGTATGAAATGTCAGATGACCCACATAGGTTTGGGGCGGGGCAAGTGTGTTAAATGCATTAATAATTTTAACGCATTATATTTCACCGTAATTAATTAATCTAATTAACGCGTTAAATTACCAGCCCTAATATATTTATTTATTTTCTCTTATGTATTCATTTACTGAGGCTGCTTTACACATCAATCAGGCTGCCTCCTTCCTCTTAACCGCAGTGGCTATTGGCCAGACTTTTTCACAGGTTCAATCAAAAGTTCGTCTACTGAAAATTTGTAACCTCAGCTTATATCACAATCTCTTGCCACAGTATGTTTTCTTACCATCCTCAGTTTCTTGCCACACAATGCCCTCCAGGTTGACGCTGGTGCCTGGCTCGCAGGGTCCCAGGCACTCTGGCTCAGTGGACAGTGCCACATCAGATGTGTTGACAGCCACCGAGCGCGTTCGCACCATAAGCTGCTCACAAGGTGAGGCAATGTCACTGTTTCCCATAGAGGCGAGGAGGTGAAGCGGCGGAGGGGCCGGGGTGGAGACTGGAGACTCCATCTGAAGAAAAACAGCAAGAGAGAGACAAAACAAGGAAGATAAGCACTGGCGGATCTCTGAAAGGAAATAAATGTCACCTGGAGAATATCTGCACATGCTCTATATTTTATGAAGGCTGTTACTGAGAGGACCTGACCTGCACCCTGCTGGACAGTGGAGCTCATTAAGAGCCAGGGATGCTTTGAGCTACTTAAGCCTCACTCCAGGGAAACAGGGAACACACAGCATGCTCACTGACACCACATCATCTCACCGTGTGAACACGGGCTTGTTTATTCAATTAAGGGCCTGTAGCTGTGTGGTCAGGCACTCTAATTGAGCCTACCTGCATTCAGGGGCCACGATGGACACCAGCCAGGTAAACAGACAGAAATAGACTGGTATGAATATGTCAAGCTGGGTTCACATGGCAGCAAAAGTTCACTTGGTGGCCATCATGTTATTTTTCTATGAGTGATCTGCCTCCTACTTAAACTGTCTCTGAGGTCATGCACTATTATTATTTTGATAAGTTTGGGTAAAACTTTTTTGTTGCCACTAATGTCGCTTTTAAAGGAAAAGGAATAATATGATACGATGACAACCACCACTCATAAACAATGCAAAGAACTGCAAAATTCAATGCGGAAAAAAACACCATTAAAAAGTAATAAAAAATTATGTAGAATGTATTTTGCAAAGCAGTTTAATGCATCCTAAAAGCCTATATTATGTAATATATTTCCTCCTAAATAAAAAACTGGGTGTTGCACTTCTGTGCAATAAAAAAAACAGGGAAGGAAAAAAAATAATAGATGACTATGTATTTAAAACCAGGATTCATCAACATCAGGGTATGTGAGCCACCACTGGCACGTGGAAGAGTAAACAGTGGTGCTCAAATGAAAATGGAGAGAGGGGAATATTACATGATTGTAATTATACTTAGTTGTTTACTTTAGAAACGCTGAAGTCAGGGTCCAAAATTAACGGGAGCTAGGCAGCAAATGAGAGGCTTTTGAGAGTAAATCCAACATTACATCTGAATAAAAAAATTACATGATTCAAGTCGAAAGTATACAAACCGCCTACTAGAGAAAAGATCCGCCGTCACGTGTTTTCCTCCAGGACTCCATGTGGAATATTCCTCACATGAAGTCACCAAATATGAGGAAGAAATTGCAGAGTGTAAACCAAAAACTGATGCACACTGCAGTGGGTCACAAAATAAATGTTTATTTGGACAATGTAGTACCGCTTACATTTACAATAGTGTTGCTTTAGTAGTGATGGGAAAGTATATTCAAAAGTTTGGAGTCAGAAGAATTTTTTTAAAGAAATTAATACTTTTATTTACCGAGACTGCGTTAAATTGATACAAAAAAATCTATTTGAAATAAATGCTGTTCTTTTGAATGTTCTATTAATTGAAGCAGCATGAAAAAAGTATCACCGTTTCAACAAAAACTATTAAGCAGTAAAAAAAATTTCAACATTGGTAATAATAAGAAATGTTTCTTGATAGGGATGCACGATATTATCGGACTGATATCGGAATCGGCCGATAATGGCTTTAAATGTAAATATCGGCATCAGCCCGATATGAAAAATGATGCCGATGCGTCTTGCCGATAAGAGGAATACATTAACTCACATGTGCTCAGGATGTGCTAGCGATTAGATCACGTCAGCAGTGTGACTCATTCTTGAAGCAAAGTTTTGTCTGAATGATGATTAGATTCACTGTTTTGGATAATCTGAGAATGCACACACAGAATGACGCGTTTGGTGTGCGATAGAGTAAACAGTAACGCCCCATTCACACGGGGCGTTGGCATCAACGCTTAACGGAGGGCGTGTCTGAAGCTTGGTGCTGACGCGCCGTCATAGTGACAACAGCCAATCACATACTTTTCTGGTGTTGCATGAACGGGATTGGCTAGCGTCTGTGCTAGGGTATTTGCATAAGGCGCTCTGATTGGCTGACGCCTGCGTTGGCGCTTAAAGTTTTCAACTTCTGCCGAGAGCAACGCCGGTGAAGTGACGCGACGGACCCACAATTCAGTTCGGCAATGCTTGACGTCACTCCATTCCTAATGCCCATTCGGTAAGGAGTTTTAATCTGTAGGGGGCGCTGTTGGCCTACTTCTAATTAAATTAAAAGTAAAATAGCCTACACAAATAATATTCAGACTGTGTTTCTGATTAAATAAAGCACTAATTGATGTCATAAAATAATGAGTATGCTTTGATTTAAAAGGTCAGAAGCTATAGCTTACATGGAAAAAAAAAAAAAAAAAAATATCACAAACATGACACTTGTAAATTAAATAATTTTATATATACTGATTTATTCATTAATGTGTAATGTTTTTATTTTTTAAGCAAATCATAAGCTGTAAAAGATTTTCAGAATTTTTTCAACTCTTTTGCTTTAGACCATCTACAAATGTTAAATCTTAAAATAAAATGTTAAGTTAACACTGCATCTTTCTGCAGCGATTGATATAGTTTATTTATAGTTATTTTCAAAGCTTCAATGTACTGTCAAAAAACCTTCATTATTGTTTATTTAATTCTAACAAATAAGTTCTTGTTAAAAACTAACCAAAATTAAAAAAAACATTTGGTGAACCTGAGACTTCTTTTAAAAAAAGACCCCAAACTTTCAAATATTACTGTATTTTCTAACGATAAGGCCTTATGTATTATACCAAATATAGTATACTTAGAAATGGGTGTTGATTGAACTTCCTGTTAAAACTATTCCCAAACCAGATCTAAATGAAGGACCCTCATTGCGAGGAGGAGGATCATGTGAAAGATAGTAAAGCATGTTGAATTGTGCCTAATGGCCTGTTATCACTTGTGATTGAGATGATAACAGGTTCAGAAGTTCCACAACTGTTTTTACCTCCTGCATGAAACATCACACCAGCGAGAGAAGCTCATGTCATCTCAACCGCCTGCTGATTTATGATTATGCGTGACTCGTCAGAGTGGTAGCTGGTGTGCTGACACAACAGACGAGCAAACATCCAGCTGTCAGCTCTCCCAGAAAACACACAGACATGCTCAAACACACTACAGGCCGTTCAAATATACTTACAGCCCTAATATCCGCCGTACCACATTCATCAAGCGGTTACCTCGCAGGATCTGGACGTGCTCTGCTGTACATCAGCGAGCACATTCATGACTTTTAATAGTGACCAATAATGAGGAGCACATCGGCACAGACCGCCGATACTGACACATGAGCCTTTAGAATGTAAATGAAAAAACGTCCAAGTGGTTTTGATGCCAAGTGCCACAAACTAGCTGTATTGCCAGCAGATCTTTGGCAGAAAACAACTGTCATATATATACAGAGAAGGGTAGGAAAAAATGAGACCCTCAAATGAAATAAAAAATTCCAGTTCTTCATCTTAATCTTTTCCTGAGATGAGAATTCAATGTGATTTATAAATCTTGCCCAAACGTCAGTCATTTTTGTTAAGCACAGATGCTTTTAATACTCTTGCAAAACACCAACATAGCCTAAAACAAGATAGAAGAAGTGAAAGAGACACTGAAGAAAACACCCCGAAACTCTTAAAATGATGATAAAGAGCCTATTCTTTAGCAGTCCGCACACCCACGGGCCGCCCACAGTCCATTTTCTGAGCGTCTAAAGCGTTTATGCTTATAAACCTGGAATGTACTTTCCTGATCTTATAAGCCTTCATCTGATTGGTAGTTAGTGGTACATAGTGTCTTTTCTCAGTCCACTTGGAAAGAGACTTCTGAGGAAAAATTAATCACTGGATTTGCCAAAGTTTATCAAGTTTTCAGGTAGGTAGGCATTAAATCTTTAAAGGACACTTTTTTTTAGGAGGCACTTTCAACAAGTACAAGTTCACCTGATATTGATTTCAAATAGATATCTATTTCACATGAAACAAAGCAAACTGTGGTTGGTAGCCTTGTGTTTCGGTCAGTGTCTTACTGTTTAAATGGGTGGTTGTTGACCAAAATAAGCTGCAATGTAAGGAAGACTATGTCATTTAGTCAAAGATGTTTGACTACAGGTCAAGATTTCTTCTCTGCATATCCGTTACCTGAACTCTGTAATGCAAAGTAGTGGTTGACCACTAGGATTTGAAATATAAATATTTATAATGATAAAATGACAGAAATTAAGATTAACAAATAAAACTGAAGAAAGCTGATGAAAATATTTTACACTATATTGACTTGAACTTTACTACAAAATATTTGGGGAAAAAGCAGTATCAGCAATGAAGTAAAAGAATGAATCGTTTATTGGACAAGCAGGCAGACACAATGACCAGTAATTTCAAAATTTCCAAAACTATTAGAGTTAGATATTGGCATCTACTGAAAGATTAAAATGCATATATCATCACTGAATAAATCACAACGTATTAATGGCTGATATTAAATTCTATATTATTTGTGTAAAAATGAAAGAAAAAAATTAATCTAATTACAAACTATATTAAAAAAATAAAAATTATTATTTAATTAAAATGGAAAATTGTAATTAAAATAAATTAGTATAAATTTAAAAAAACTAAATTTTTAAGAGTGAATATAGTCATAACGTTGTTTGAAAGCATGAACTGCAAATGTTTTAAAATCTGCTAAATATATTAAGAGTTATAAAATTAATTTAAAGACAGATTTTAAGTAAGAATCAGATGACAACAAAAGGTAATGAAAATGTAAAAATACACAGAGCTGAACAGGCATAATTAAATATCCAGTATTGTTTGATTTAGATCCTTGTTTTTCAAGGAAGATATTGTATTAAATGCAATAGCGTGGGAAGTGTATTAGCTCAGTCCGGCCATCTATCACTAACTCTAAAGGCGATTCGACCTACAAAAATTAAGATAAAACTTTAACTGATGTACTCTCTTTTTCAGGAGGTTATCAGATCTCATAAAACTCTTACAATGCGAGCAACAGTGCACACCGACTGCATTCACAAACCAGTGACCGAACTACGAGCCAGATCCACAAGAGTGGAAGTACACTCATGCCTGAAGAATGCAGAAGCAAGCAGAAGCCATGCATACTTAAGAGTTCAAAGCTCAACTCCATTTCACTCACAGAGAAACCAATAATTCACTAAGCCAGGAAAAAGGCGAAGCGGCCACAGGAGATGAGACGAATCTTCACAGCAGCTGCCAGATGAAACAGCTTAATCTTCAGCTGTCTGTGGAGATGCACTAAATAAACAGGGTCTAAAAAGAGAATCATCCTCAGGTCTCTCGTCGACTTTTTTACAAACAATGAGATAAGATTATATCATCGCCCTTCCAAGTAAGAGAAAACAGTGTTTCTGCATTCCTGTTTACAGCTTTTGGCTTAATAACCAGCACTGCTAGAGATTCAAAAGCAGGGAGCCGAAATACATCAAAACCACAACAGCACATATTTATTCTTGCCTAATTAAAAAACAATAATTGCCCCTCCCCTGTATCCAGTTCATTGATGCTTAGCCTTCCGCTGGAGCCGCAAATATGGAAGTGATTTTTATAAACGATGAAGACGTTTTCCGCAGGTAGAGGAAGAGCTGCTACAGAAAGCCTGTGGAGCCTGATGTTTGGCTTATTCGCCTGTTGCTATAAGGACAGATTCTGCATTCCCAGAAGACATCCTTAGAAAAAAATAATAGGGGGGAATAAAACAATTGCCTTTTACGACTCCAAACACAAAACAGCAAGAATCAATCTGAGAATGATAGCAGTGCCTAAGGGTGAAACGTTGAGATGGAATCAATGGAGCCTAATAAACAGGCAATCAGCACACACGCATGATGGGCTCTGTAACGTCCTTGACCCGTCAATCTCAACTGGAAAGCTATGCAGCTCGAACGGAATATCTCAAGCTGTTTTCCCACCTGGTTTCATTACTTTGCTCCAAACTTGAGTTTGAAAAAGAATCAATACGAAGAATAAAAGCTGTTTGAAAGCAAACAATTAGACATAAATAGGTCAATTATACATTACTAACTGTGGTCTGTTTCTGCACGAAATGTCAGACTGCTTTCATTTCAACATGAACAATATTCCAGATGAGTGGTTTTCAAATGCTTTGATGCCACGGACCCACAAAATAGGATGAACCCCTTAAATTGGGCGATATATTTTTATGCACAAAAACTAGGGCTGGGCAATATGGCCAAAAAAATTATCACTATAAAATTTTTCATATCATTCGATATCAATAATTATCATGATAAATTTTAAATCTTTATTACTTTCAAGTTTATTTCAAGGCAGATTTTTGCTCATAAATGAAAATTGTAGAAACCAGACCATTAATTGTGGTTTTAAACTGCTCTTTATGGTCAGAACATGACAAATTCTTTACACTTTCCAGGCATTTTTATTTAACAAAATAAATGTCTTTCTGCACAAAATGTCTGTGTTCTAATGAGTGATACCGTTTCAAAAACAGCTTGAAACAGTGTTGTCTGGCTTTAATAATGTGTATCTTCAGCACAGTTTGCAGTGCAGGCTGCAATATTAATAATATTACGTTTTTTGTATCTTAGAAATGCACACTTGACAGTAGCTTGAGTTGACAGTAGTTAAAAAACACAAA
Organism: Tor tambroides; assembly: GCA_021397915.2. Lineage (NCBI taxonomy): Eukaryota > Metazoa > Chordata > Actinopteri > Cypriniformes > Cyprinidae > Tor > Tor tambroides. Next base: position 61,806 of record JAFVLL020012881.1, on the reverse strand, counting down.
ATACTGTAAATATATTCCATTACATCTTTAATACATGTCTACATTAATAATATAATAAAATTCCATATGAATATCCCACATTTCTGCCACAATACCATGGTGCAGTTTTGTCATTACTGTAAATCCACGGTAAATGATGGCGATTTGTACATGGAAAAACCTTCTGACTATATGCGCACAGTGTTTCTCCTGTTTGTCAGCATTGTTCCATCTGGCTTCAAACTAGTTTAAATCAGAGTCATTTGTGTTTTTCGCTGAATTCAAGTGCTTCACACTGGATCTCACAGCGCTGTTTAGTGGTTGCGTGACCGAGTCTTATCAGCGAGTAAACGCATCTTGTTCTAGTTAGCTCGCGCTGCGTTGCCGTTTGAACTTTGAGCCGAGTGGATAAACAGTCCGTGTGGCACTGTTAGCGTTAGCACTGTTTCGTTCCACTTTCGTTTCCACGCATAAACATTATATCGAACATTTATCAAACTCTCGTTATTGTATTATCAAGGAAAATTTTATCGCGATAATCATCGTTATCGTTTTATTGTCCAGCCCTAACGAAAACCCATTAATACTGTGATAAAAATATAAAGTATTATATTATAAAAAAAACAACAATATTAGTTTATTGTTTCTAAAATTAAATGATCGGCTTTGATAGTCAGTAGAAATAAAATAATTACAATCAACCTCATGATTACTGGTCAGTATTTACAAAGCAGAATGAAATAGTAATAAAGTTGTTATATGTTTGAAAAAAAACATTCAATTCAAGTTCACATATTAACTTCAGTCCTAACAGAACATAAAAAAGTTTAAAAATACGCTCTCTATTACCACTTTTTTTCTACAGAATCTGGTACCCATTGGTAGCAATAAATGTGCTCTCAAGTGGGTTTTCCGCAGCATGAAGACCAGTGTTTTCCAAAATTGGGTGAGCATCAAAGGTTCCCATCTACACATTACGCTAAACAGCTTTCACACAAACCAAAAACCAAACTCTGATGTCAAACAGACTCTAGTGTGAAACTGCTCTGCACAAAAACATGAAGCAAAGAGTCAGTTAAACCAAACCACTGCTGAATTCAACTGCTCTGCTCTGATAGCAGCTGAACCGGGGCTCTGAGGCAGTAATCTGTCAGCTTTACTTAACTGCTTCTGTGCTTTCCAAGATAACGGATGACCTACGCTGATCAACTGAGCTTAAGCTTATTTCAAGCTCTAAAACAGTATGTTGTCCATCAGCATGCCTTCATATGTCCTTTTGGTTCTCTGAATTTGATGGCGAGATAAACGCTTTTAATGCTTTTTCTATGGAAGTAAAGGAAAATTCTTTCCTTTTCATCTCTGCAAAAGATCAAACTTGCAAGCATGTAAAAAATGGGGGGGGGGGCTAGATCTACACAAAAGACTAGACAGAGTGCAAAAAAAAAATGCAATGGAATTGAACATAGTGTTTTTAAAATCATGTCAAATTCAATGCTCATGCCGCAAGATGTGACACAACAGCTAATGCATAAAAATGCGACTGAATAAAACAAAATGATGCCAAAATAAAACAAGACAACTACTACCACAAACAGCCACAGTGAGCATTTTCTCAGCATTGAAAATGTGGTTGGTTGGTGGACTGGCTTCTGCACAGCAGGTGTTTTGAGCACCATTCTTTCAACATGGCTCGGTCGTGTCTGCCCATCCCCCATCCTGCCTCATTTGGCCTCCTCCATGCAGCTGGTTAGCTTGGGCTCATGCCCAGTATTGTTTACGGGCCTGTGGGAGGCTGGAGGGGAAGAGGGAAGGCCCCTGAGCTGAGCGAGAGTAGCGACCTGCATTCTTCATAGCTGCTGCCGGAGAAAATGGATGCCTGAGAGAGGAACGCCAGCAGCAAAAAGGAAAGGCTTCACAGAAGCACTGCAGATGATTCTGCACTCATGTGCAAAAATTGGAATTTCAAACTGATTTCTGGTATAAAACCAAGATAAAACATTACAGATAATGATTTTTTGGGAACATGACTCAAAGGGGTGTTCACACTGACAGTGATTAAATCACCAGAGGTCGACAAGTTGCTTTACTCTAGTTGCTACTAGCTGTTTCTACTCGACGGCTGTTGCATGAAGTTCAAAGTCTACATTCCCATTGGTGTGCATTTGCGTAAAGCTGAATTTGTTTCATCTTTGCTTCATTACCAACAGTTGCTATCATTCATGTTGCTTCGAATCACCAAAAACACTGAAAATAAAATTGAAAATGAAAGACTGAAGAAAATACACTGTAAAAAATCCTTTTTCAAAGTTTGTTGGAGATTATTGGAGTACGTTTTACAAAAAACACTTTCAACTTCAGAATTTAATGCTTAATTCCATGTTACCTGCTGTTTCTTTGTAATTAATTGTACAATTTACTAACAATTTCTGAGTGAAAATTGTTTTCACAACATTTTGTTTTTTCAGTGTAGTAGAAGATGGACAATGATTTTCAGTCAATGTCAGTGTGAATCTTCACATTTAAGATTATGTTTCCACCAACAAGAACATGTCCAGACTTCATTGCTGTCAAATCTGTATTGAGAAAGCAAAATACCAAAATGTCCACACACTATGGAATAGGCAAGCGAATCACTAGGTCATTTTTAGGTCAGTTTTGACATTTTCTAATCTTAAAAAACTACATTTTGCAAATTCTTTTTTTATTTTCTCTCAAAATTTCCACAGATTTATACAAACTTTGCGGAGCCCCTGTAGGTCCCTAAGTCTCAGTTGAAAACCTCTGATTTTTGACTACCTTCTTCTTCATTAATTGAACTCTGTGAAACCTGCATTACTACATAAATAAAAAATATTAATACAAAAAGGCTGAAGATCAGTTGCTGAAAGCTAGGGAAGGCTTGATACCATAATTTTGGCTTCGGTACGATACCAGAATGTAATGAATGTGATACTAAATCGATACCATAGGTGACAAATATCCAGCCTCAAAAGATAAGTGAATTGAAAACAGTTTTATTAAAACAATAATAATAAAAACAGATTCATATCTTAATACCTTTGTATCAAACTGTAACAAAAAACCTACAGGGAACATAGGTTACATTTTGATGTTGGAGAAAAAAAAAAAAAAAAACTGAATACAATGAAAATATATTCAAATCTTCTTATCTTTTCCGTTCAAACACAGTGCAAACAAAATGTCTCAATGTAACAAAAACCTACCGGGAACATAGTTTGAAGAAAAAAAAAAAAAAATACAACTGAAGTAACGCAATTAATGCAACAAATGTTGCTTCATTGTAAAGTGTTATTCTAACAGTCAAAGTAATATTGAAAATCACGTTATTATTTCTCTCTCTCTCAGATTGTTTTCAGATTTCAGACTCATATAGCCAAAGAAAAAGCATTAAATATATATCTCACTCTCTCGGCTGCTTCATATTAGCGGTCGGCAGCGCGGTAGAAACATTCCCTTCATATTGATACTAAAATGAATATTAGCAAAACTCTTGCTTAATTCAAATTCAATCAATATTAGATTGTATGAAATGCATTACGTGACCAAAACTTCACTGGTTCTAGCGTGTCACACATGCACATTTGAGCTTACTGTATCACATCTGTATGTGCGTTGATCAGTTGTAAAAGTTAAAATTTAATCTGAATTTATGAATGATGCACTCACCTGTCAGTCTCTTAATTCTCTGAAAAGATCAGGATGAGCAAGCGACAAATGCGTAAAGGGGTCATATGATGTTGCTAAAAAGAACATTGTTTTGTGTATTTGGTGTAATGCAATGTGTTTATGTGGTTTAAAGTTCAAAAAACACATTATTATACTGTATACTGTACATTATTGTTGCTCCTCTAAGCCCCGCCTTTCTGAAACGTGTCGATTTTTACAAAGCTCATCGCTTTGAGAAGCGAGGCGTTCTCTAATTGGCCAGTTATCCAGTGCATTGTGATTGGCCGAATACCTCAAGCGTGTGACGGAAATGTTACGCCCCTCACCGTATTGTGATGGCGTTTCACGGCACGACCACCCAGAAACAATAAAACCCATTACAAACGAGGCATTTGTTGCATCCAGTGGGGACATAATTACTGATTATAATGACTTATACTGTCTTTTTACGCGTCGCGTTGCATCGCGCCACGTAAACATTACCATGTCTGCATTTGTGATCGGAGAAACGACAAACAACAAGCACTACTCTACACTGCTCAAAACTCGCGTTTGAATCGTCAGTGGCAGAAATGTACTTACAGGCTGTGAGTCAGAAGCGCCAGACTGTCCTTGCAAAGTTGGAATTGCCCCACTTTATAGAAACAGCCTTTGTGCAAGCCAGCAAGCAAGGCTACTCTCCTGCCAGGTTCAGGAAATAGTCCTCCGTAAAATGTGCTGCACACACACTAATATTTGGGTTGTACTGCTCCGGAACAGTGTTGTAAATACAACTTAACCACTGATTTCTAGTTGTGTCCTCTTTTGGAAGCCCAAACAAAGTAGTTTCGCTTTCACAATGAAACAGCGTCTCCAGGACATGGTGCCGGCGGCAGCAACAATACTACAGCGAGAATAATAGTACCACCTTGTGCGGTGTTATGAAAATCTCCCCACATCGTGACGTAGACATGTGGGGGCGTGTTTGAATGAGCCGTTTTAGGGGGGCGTGGCAGAGTCTTAACTTTTATAAAGAATATCTCTTTGGTTTTGAGACTTTAGTCTTTGCAACTTCAGGGATCTTATCTATGCACAAACAGCTTGTAACACTCCAAAGAGAAAGGAAAACTTGAAATCGCATCATATGACCCCTTTAAAAAGGTTTGATGTGTTGCCTCCTGTGGCAACACATGATTTATAGCAACGCTTGCATACAGGTGCAGTAAGGTCAGTTCGTTCACCTTTGTCATCTGTTTTGTATGCAAAGTAATGCCATATTTCACTTCTACTGTTCTCTTTATTTATTAATTTCGGGTGCGTTGATAGAGTTTCATCTGTTTGATCCATCGCGTTGTTCTGTTGTCACATTTACCGGTTGCGCAGCAATTTGGGAAGCACTGCCACCTACAGGTGCACTTCGCAACAGCAGCGTATGAAATACCGACTTGAGCAAAATTATAATATCGTACCGTTTGAAACATAATACATACCGGTATTTTTCCAGTACCGGTATACCGCGCATCCCTACTGAAACCACTGCTCTTTCAGGACTGTTAGAATAACAGACAGCACACATGCTTTATGATCTTGTCATCTAGTGAGAACGTTTGACGTTTTCTGTGAACAAAAATTCAGCTTGCTTGTTCAAGACACAGGAGAGCCAGCTAATTTCACGTTTCTTTGAGTGCTCTGTCAAACCACATCTTGCTTTCATTTCTTAAAAATGCAAAAAGGGTGGCAGGAAGACCAAAAAAAAAAAAAAATCCAGATGTCAAGCCAAGCACTAATAATTTGTAGCAGATCAGAGAGTGAGAGTGATAAAGAGTAAAACAGACGTGGAGGAGGGGGTAGCAGAGCAAATTCTTTCGCCTCCTCCATAATACCACCTCCTGGTGTGACTAGTCATTCACTAACAACAGTATCTATTACAATAATAATCCACATTCTTGTCAAGGTCACCCTCTCTGGAAAAGGCTGGTTTGAGAGGAAATCAGCTCAGAAGCATAGCCTCTTTAGCACCCTGCTTCGTCATACACCTTTTCACAACAAATGCAAAAGCGCAACACGACTCAGTGCTGGGTGCCAGAATCAACATCCAGCGCTCCAGCAACATGAACTAGAACTTTGGCCCACAATCCTGGAGAAAAACAAGTCTATTTATAAGTCATTTTCCCAAATGCCCATTGTTATGATCCTTTTATGTTTGTTTTATGCCAGTAATGTTAAAGCAGTCTTTTTACAACGTCATCTTAATTTATTTTTGCTGGTTTTTAAATGTTGTTTAAACTTTTAATCTTCAACTATAAAATATCCATAATAAAAATATGAAATGCATCGTATTACACGTTTCCAACTATGATAATCAAAACAAAGTGAAAAAGAATCCATTTAAATTTACTGTGTAAATTATATGTTTTCAAAAACTATGCCACAGGCATTACCACACCATAATTTCCACCACAAACAACTTTGCCACTAGTTTTTAGTAAGGTTTGTGTACTTTTCAGTGTATATGACAATTTATCTTTATTGTATGTCATTTACAATCAAGCTGTGATTCAATCAAATTATAAATGTGTGGGGAAAAAGACTGGTGTATAAAGATACATAAAACGCTAACTACACTTTAAAATATGGTTCCATGAAGAACTTTATAATCTTTGAAATCTTTCCATTGCACCAAAAGGTCTTTATAGTGGAAAAGGTTCTTTTGATTTTAAAATGCTCTTCACAAAAAGACAAACATGGTTCTTCTAAGAACTGTTCACTGATTAGAGGTTGCGATTAAGGTTCTTTGGGGAACCAAAAACGGTTCTTCCATGGCACTGCGAAAATCCTCTTCACTTATAAGAGTGAAGGTTCTTTATAGAGGGAAAGTGTTCTTTAGATTATTCAAATGTTCTTCAAATAAGAAAAAAGTTATTTTAAGAACTGCTGAGTGAAAGGTTCTTTTGGGAACAAAAAATGGTTTTTCTATGGCATCACTGCAAACCCTTTTGGAACCTTTATGTTTAAGAATGTATAAAATAAAATGAGCCTGAGCAAGACAAGGTATGTTTCAAGTGCCAATTTCAAACCTGTCAATTCGACCACAGAATGCTTTCAAACCCAATACACCATTTGAGATGTGGTGGGCATTTTAAAAAAAAGACTTTATCTTCTGTTCATTTTATGAGCTCAGATCTCAGAGTTGTGATGAGACTGAATTAAAACAAGTCAAAAAATGATTTAAGAACTGGAATTACGTTACTATAAGAGACACAGAATAAACATCTTATTACAAATTTCCGGTGTACAATAGTGCACAATGACAGAACCAAAACAATGTTTTATATACCCACTTACAAGACAAGTTGTTATTCATGCTGCTAGATTTCCCTGGAGAACCACAAGCCAACTATTTATGGAAGTAATGCATTCTGCTGCTTCCTCTAAACAGAGGAAAGACTCTATGTGGGTGGTACTCTGTCTAACAGATACAACATATATACAGACCCATGGGAGGAACAGCTTTTTCATGATTCTCTGACCACCGAGCTCAACTTGGGTCTAGTAAACTGAACAAAAGATGTTGACTGGTGACTACAATGGGAAAAATATCCAGTCACCCACAAACCTTTATTCTGAACAGGCTCTCAAGACACTATTATAAATGTCACACAAAACAGCTTGAGTTGAGAAGATTAGTTTTTTACTACAACACCTTTGTTGGGATTTTGTACTTTAGGCGACGGTTTTCACATAATAGGCCTAGTGCAGAAATGTGCTGGAGGGTGACTTGAAATTTGATAAATGATACTAAAGTTGAAACTGCTGGAGCGCTGTTGTGAATGGCAGTCTCTCCATTAATAACAGTATAAATAAAGCAGAGCAGAATTCAGCCCAAATATTAAAAAAAGAAAACAAATTTTGCATACTTGGATGAATGTCAGAATGTTCAGGGTTGTGAATTTAACACATTAATGTAGTAGTAATAATATAGAGTAGCTAGAGAATTAAACAATAGAGGGGTTGCAACACTTTTTTTTTTTTTAATTGAAAGAAAACTTGGTACCTCATGATGAGGGACACTGAAAAATCAGCGAGAAAAGACGAAATGCACTAGTCTGATACACATACAGATCAACAATTAAAAAAACATTACACAGACAACACATTCTGAGTCTACTTCTTGACAGACTGACAAAGCTTAAATTAGATATAAAATTTGATTTCTAAAAGGTTTTTTTTAAGATTTTAATTAATATTTAATTCTAATTTAATTCTGAAAGTGTTTGGATCTCAATATCTACTGCATTAGATATACTGTACACTGAACTCTCTTTTTTTAGTTTAAACTGTAGAATGCAGAGTTATCACATGACCTACAAATTGTTATGCTCCCATAGTGATGAAAACAGTGCAAAGTTTCACTACAGCAGGCAACTCCCACAGAGATCACATCTCGTGACGTGAACCGTGAAAAACGCCAGCCATCCACTGATGGTGAAACTTAAGATTTCATTGAATAAAACTTTACCACACATTCTTTTGCATTTGCTGCTGAAGTTTAGAGACAGACACACTGGATTCTGAGTTACAGTGGCTAAGAATGATTGCCAAGCCAAAGTACAAGCAAAAGCCAAGCTAAATTTTTGGTCTCCTAATTATTAGTCTGTTATTATCTAGAGACATTATCTTTAACACTATCTATACCGTCCACTATGGACACCGTTATAGTGCACATCCAGTGAAAGGAGCTCAGGTTTCCACGGCTCTCCTGCAGCAGCCGCTATTCAAACAGGGCATGTAGTCTATAGACTGTACAGCCGTTTCTGATAAAGTGACTGTCTGGTCAACAGCTATATAGAACCACTTCACCATTTTTTTTTTTTTTTCCCAGTTTAAGTATCAGTGACAAAGCACTTCTACACTACAGGTTAACACAGCCATGAAAGCCTGACAAATGGGTAAATTCAACAATGAAAATGAAAATAAAAAAATGCTCAAAAGTCAAGTAGAGTTTATTCAAGAGTATGTGAACCTCACAGTTTGCACCCAATTTACACAGTGAGTGAGATTCACACCACCAAGTAGGCAGTTCTTACTTAGGACTTTCAAGGATCCTCCTTAACATCCTATGAAAGTTGACAGTTTTAAATTCCAGATTCTCTGAAATGAATTTTACTGTCAATAGCTGCATTTACATGCAATCAAATAATCTGTTTGTAATTGGACTGATGGCTTCATCAGATTGAAAAACGTAGCCATGCAAACCCGTGAATCCTGCTACCTTCCCAGTCAGATTCAGAAATACCTTGGTGTCGTGGTACATGTTTAAATATCTCTTATGAATATGCATGTTTATTTATGTATTATGTCTTCAGAACTGGTCAGTGGAAGAGACTGAATATTTGCTAAAAAGGTTTTTCCTGACATTTGTAGATACATCAAGGCAAAAAAGCCAGTTGTGTTCATGTTAACTTCTCATGTTGGCGTCTCTTTATGTTCAGAAGAGATGTAATGCACATGCAACCAAATATGTGAACCTGACTGCAAAGTACTGGGTTCATTCAAAACTTTGAAAATCTGAAATCAGATTGATGAAAATTTAAGTAATGTATATTGTTTTGTTGTAGGTACAAACTGGCTTTTCATAGAAGGTCTTAAAATGGATTTTTAAAATAGACTGCTCAAATAAAATTCAAATACATTCATTCAAAATGTGTTTAAAAAGTTCAATAATATGCATAAATGTATGCAACTTCACAGGAACTTCGTTAAATCAAACTATATTTTTTGTTATACCAAAATAGGCAAAAAAAAAAAAACAACATTTTTGTTCAAGAATTACTAAAACCCTGTGTACTACAGCCTAGCATACTGTGATGAGGATATACATGAGGATAAGTCATTAACGATCATTAGAAATTCAGCTTTTAGTCTCAAAAACAAGCCATTCATGTCATCTTCTCTAATCAATAAGGGCAGTTATTGGAATGAGAACGGTTCAGCTATAATACAGCACCAGACACGTTTAAGATCAATATTCTTATCAGCATCATCTGTACTATCATTGCACTTTTGGATCAAACCCTTTTAAGGGGCCCTATCCACATGTGAAATTCAATACAAACAAGCTAATACATTTAAAGGGAGAGTTCATCCAAAAAGACAAAACATTATTTCCATGTGTTTTTCTTTTCTTCCATGGAACATATAAGAAAAAAGACATTCTGCTAAATAACTGTTTTGTTTTCCACCCAGAGAGAAAAAAAAATGGGTTAAATAAGGTAACTTAAACATCAATCATGATACCACATAAAAAATCTGAGAAGGTCGCAGTAGGGGGATGCAATTAAAGCTGAAAACACTGTGCAGACTTACACCAGGGAAAGTGATTCATTAATAACTACTGCAGTAATCAGTGTAACATTCTGCTGAGTACAGAAACTCACAATATCAAGAAAAACACATTGATACTAGCCATATTAAAACATCATCAATCAGCTGCAGTCAGGTACAACATGGAGTGACTAACCAGTCGAACATGATTTACATATAAAATATTTTTATCAGTGCATATGCATCATTACAGCTGGTTACAGATTGACACCGCAGATAAAATGGCACAAAACTGGTTCTGGCCAGACGCTGTAAACACAATGGGCATGTCCTCTAATTTCACCTCATTTGATTGGATATTTATTGACTCTTATGATGAAGCCAAGCTCACAGTTTTGGAGTAGAGCCCACAGCTGTTAGCGGTACAGCCACAGTCTGAGTACTCTGCTGAGCTTTTATAGTCGTGAGGGAAAAACAAACACATGTATTAACATACACAACAAACTCTGTGTTAGTCTCAAGTTAGATCATTTATCAGCCCCTCATAATACTGTAAAGCTGTATGCTTTTTTTCTTCTGCAAGATTCAGAATTTAGCAAGATTGAGTGCTAAAACGACTAGATTTGACATCCAAAACAGCTTTTGGTTGTCAAAAAAATCAAAATCTCAGTAGCCACACACAAAGGAAATTTCACGATACTCAATGTAGAAATTTCACTTCTTACAAATATTGATATAAAATTAGCAAATTAAATTACCCACAACAAATGCAACCTGAACGTATTTCTTGGTAGAGCAAGTGTTCAAGTTAACAAAAATTAAGAGAAGTGATTGCTTTTTTGTCAATAACTGTAACAAAACTGTACAAAGTTCCAAAAGTAAGTATCAAGTTGTGTTGGTACTTAGTACTACCAACATTGCAGAAATACCAGATTTTTTTTTTTTTCATTTGGTACCAAAATACCAGCACTTTCGCATTCCCTACTTTGAATATAACGCACAAGTTTTATGGATTGCATTTATCATACATTATTGTTAATCTGAAACTCTGTATGGAAAAGAGCAGCCAGAACATTCTGCTAAATACCTCAATTTATGTTGCATTGAAAATGGATAGTTAAATGGGTTTGGAATAGGGTTGGGTACCGAAACCCGGTACCAATATGGCACCGGTACCTATGTAACCCGTATGTACTAGAACCGAATCAGAACGCAGATTTCGGTGCCTCATTTCGGTGCCATGCCTGAGTGATCGATTAAAATATTTGTCCTTTGTTTCTCCGAAACGAACGTAAGAAGCATCATCACCGGCACCGCACGTGAAAAATAATTTCCCGACTGAGAAAATGCACGTGAACTCAAGTCGAAAAGCTCTAATAATACAAACCCAACAAATCTTTGTAGTAACGCGAGTGTGCTGTTTTCACATTCCCACTTAAAAGCACTACTCTGGAAATGAGAGCATCCGAGGAGCGCGTGAATGCAGAAATTACACTTGCTCTGACGGCAGCAGGTGTCAGCAAAAAGGGTTAAAATCACAATACATTCTAACATTGCAATCTAAAAACAAAAATAATGCTTTTAAAGCAGAAGTTAAATTTACTAAACTAAAAATGAAAATAATAAAAAAGCACAGACTAATTGAGTAAAAAGGCTATTTTGATTACCCCATTACACTTTAGAGTTAGTGCTATCATACATATACACTTACTTGTAGGTTTAAAATTCTACATATGTCACATTTATTGTCCAACTACAAATATTTCAGCAAAATGTATATTTTAGTCAGAGTTATTTCGCTCCTTCATTGCGCTCTGTCTGTTTGGCGCGCATGCGCGTGGCGGCGCTCGTTCTAAATGAAGTCTGTGAAGTTTAGTGGAGAATCGCAAAGCAAAAGCTCACGCACTTCTGACAGCAAAATGGAAATATTTCCATGGCTTTCTAACATTTACAGATGGAGCATATACCTGTGAAATGTAAGTTAGGCATTATGGAAAACAGCAAACACATTAAACAGCACGAGAAGCATCTCTGTCAGCGGCACACGCAGCCTTTCTGTCAGAGCATCTGACGGGCCGAGCGCGAGCCGCTTTAAACTGAAACTATAAACTATAGGCTACTATATCTTACGAGTTTTTTTTTTAAAGCCCTTCATAAAGCTTGTCACATGTTTAGAACAATTTGTATTATGCACTTTCTCCGCAGCAGTTCAGTCTGTGTCCTCCCTAGATATTTTTCAGATGCTACTGATCATTAAAATGTATATCAATATTAACGGTATTGCTTCATACCATATCGCTTATAAAGGATATATCGTACAAACTCCGCCCAGCCCTAGCTTTAATTAAAATGCCTAAAGCTAAAATTCTCTTGTATTCACGTTTTTAAACCTGTTGTCCAACTAAAGAGAACATTATAACCTTTTTAGTCCACAACACCAGTTAAATGCTTCCTTTTGTGATCTGATAGCTTCTTGTCACAGAATGAGGCAGAAAATATGTTCCATAGGCTACTAATGCACTGATTAGCAATGGATTATAAATATACTTTATGATGAAAATACCAGAGATGGCTTGAATAACACAGACAAACTAAGGTATTGTTACACTATATAAGTTTAATGTATTTGTTTTATCATTCAAAACGTTTATATCTTTTGTTTACTCAGTTACAGCGATAGCAATGCCTCTGTCCATATTGGGGATTTCCTGGAGCTTCATGAGTTCCATATAGAGTATGTATATATAATAGTAAAGGCGATGGTATATCGAATGAGGTTTGCGAAGATTTCGCCGCAGCCGTCTCATTAGCGGAAAATTTCATCACCTGTTGAGATAGCGCTAGTTAATACAGAGCCAAAGAGGATCACTGACAAGCTTACGCAATACCGCATTCATTTTCAAGGGGTGACACTGGCGTAGCTTGTCAGTGATCTACGGCTCTGTGTATTAACTGGCGCTCTATTTCAAAACAGGTGATGGAGATTTTCCGCTAATCAAAGAACCGGCTTTACTGACGAAATGCGCATGGATATATCGAACGATATATATCGCCCAGCCCTAATAACAAGTATCGGTTCAGGCACCGGCACCGTTTTAAAAGTATCGATTTGGCACCGGTATCGAAAAAAAACCAAACGATACCCAACCCTAGTTTGAAATGACATGAACTAAATTGGTTTTCAATTATTTTGAAAAATATATATATTTAAAGCTGCAATGTGAAACCCATTTTTTCACTAAGAAACCACTCCAAAAGCAACGGCTGTTAATTATACATGTTACACATTGCTTTTAAGGTACTCACAGTAATAATTCTTAACAGTAAATACATTGTTTTGTAGAATCATGTGGATGAGCTCAGTGTTCAGAGCAAAGAGAGGGGTGGCACCCAGAGCTGTGGTCATGGCTGACATTGATTATGGGAACATGGGAGTATGGGAATATGGGAATATGAGCCTTTCATCTCACATGTGCACTCTGCACCCCTGAAGCAGCAAAACATACTTCACAGCACATTTTCTCCACGTAAAACATCCATAGCATTACATGACGTAATGAGTAACTGAGACTGTGGGGGGAAAAACACTACCCTCAGCACCAAGGCAGCATTAGTGTTGCTGAATTGCTCAGTTCATTCGGGTGCTCCCATGACGAGAGGGTGTGAAATAGTGAAATAAACAGAAGATGGATGTGAGACAGGGGAAACATGAATATTTTAACAAAAGTGCACAATTCAGCACACAAATCAGCAAAGAGAAATAAAAGATTTCTATTTCAAACAGACAAACAGCAAATATTTGAAGAAGAAATCAATTAAGTGCACAGATGTCAGAATTGGCCAACATTTTTGATATCGGTCTATAATTTAGTTGGTTGATATGTAGTTTGTAGAAGGGCCAATAACATAAGAGAATCCATGAAAAAGCTAGTTCCTAGAAATTTACTTACTGTAGTAAGTAGAGGTCGACCAATTCATCGGTTTTGCTGATTAAATCGGCACAGATAGTTGATTGCCGGAACTATCGGTTATCGGCAAAAAATCCATGCTGATAGTTGCCCGGGTTGCATCCGTTGCTGGAGTGTCTGAGAAGGGTCCGCTGCTATTATACTGTATGAAAGCGGCCTATAGAGGTGAAAAATCACTGACAGTACGTGTTGTTTCAGGGCTCTAGACTCATTCTTCCTACTGGTCGCACTTGTGCGACTAACTTTCTCAGTTGGTCGCACGAGCACATCATTTGGTCGCAATTTTTTATTTATTTATTTATTTGATACAACATTTGATTAATCAATGCATGCTGATGAACTTTTATCATAGTTTATAGTTATATGGTAACGAAAGTGTTCAACATTCAACCCGTTCTTTTTCATCAGTATTATTTGTGATTTAAATTTTGTGAAAAGGAATTCCTTTTTTCTCATGCTTTCACTTTCAAATTCGCAATCTTGGTGTCACGTTTTACAAGAAAAGGTAATTGTCTGTTTTGCTTATATATATATATACACCTTTCACTTTTTAAGACTAAAACAAAAGATGGATTCATTGTTATTCTTAATTAAAAAGCACAACAATAAAACAGTACATTTCAATGACAAACTAGCCTGCATAACATTTTTTAACAAAAAATAATAAGAGGAGGCATGGCATAGGACACATCACATGCTGTATTATATACCGAGTAATACATTACAGGATGTTTAGCAAACACTGAGGAATCAAATAAATAATAATATTTAAAAACATTAAGGAAAGCCTCCATGGTGTAACGTGAGGTAAACAGCAAAGATAACAAGCTTCTCAAAACGAAAACAAAAAAAGTAAAACTAAACTGGCTGTCCCTGACAGGACTTGCGTGTTTTTTTGTTTGTTTGTTTTTTCTACAAGAATACCAACATGTTCACCTTCTCTGGTTTAAGAAGTGGTCTTTTACTTTAGTTTGAAACCAAATCCTCCGTTGCGCTCCGTCCGCTGCGCGCACCTTCGCGTTCGTGCTGACGCAGCGAGTATAAACCAGAGGGTGACACGGGAGTGGATTTTCAAACCTCTCCCGTCCCACTCCCACAAAAAAAAAATAAAAAAATCTTGTCGCGTCCCAATCCCACGAAATAACTGGGCGAAAATCCTGTCCCGTTCCACTCCCGGAAGAATGACTCCCATTCCCTCCCACTCCCATGTTGTGGGGTTTTTTTTTTTTGGCCGAAATCTGTTACAGTAAAAATATAGTACAGATCACAGCGTGCCCGCCTTAGCTGAATAAAAGTCCAAAATGTAGTTTTTTTGTTATTATATTGAACTGAAAGTCAGCTTAAACAATGCATGCATTGCACACATTAAATTTCATGTAAATCATCCTTGCTAACACACGTTTTCTATTTTAATTTTTTTCATTTGAAAGTAGACATTTCACTCTCTATAGATATATTTTTCATACACGGAGTTTAGCGATCAAGTTCACAGAGACCAGACGGCAGAAGCGCATCCTGTTTGCTTTAATTACTTTACAGAAGCGTTTCTTGTTATTCTGAGTGCACACAAATAAACGTAGAGTCTTTACAGATTCGAAAGATGTATTAGGCTACTTTTATCTGTATGACCAAAAATTAGGGAGATTTTAAGAGCAAGTGAGCGCACCGGCGCCTGTCCTGCAGCGAGCGCGCTATTCAGTTTCCACTCTCCACCACACACACACTTCAATAGCGCACATTTCTCTAGGTTAGCATCATATTGAGCGGCCATGTAAAGTTGCTACTACATACATCTTTCAGATGAAAAGCCATATTTGAGGTCGATGAATGATAGGTGAGCGTTTGGATGTCCTGCCCGAGTACTGTATTACCACATAGACCAGCCGCGATCTGTCCGTCACGGACTGCGTCATTCACTTAACCAGCCACACCAAAGCAAACAGGAGGAGAGCATAACTAAAATTGAGTTCAAAATTAAAATATACAGTTTATAGTTTATTTATATAAAAGGTATATTTGTGTATAAAGTTGGGTATCATTACTATTCCCGGTCCCGCCTACTCCCGCTGACATTTTTTCCTGTCCCGTCCCAATCACGTGATTCGTAGCGATTTTGTTTCCCATCCCGCGGGATTCCCGTGACCCGCAGGAATCCCGAAAAAATGTCAGCCTCTAGTATAAACCAGGCTCTACCCACGAAGCGCTCGTGCTAAAAGCGCTTCTCTTCAGGTGATCAGTGAAATCTTTCTCCTGCTACAATGTGCTGCGGCTCTGTAGCGCATGCTGTATGAAGCAGACGCTTTGGAGCAGCGCAGACCATGCACTCGCACAAGTGCGACCACGCCAAATTTTTAGTCGCACACTCTCAAAAAATGGTCGCAGTCTAGAGCCCTGTGTTTGTTTTGACACGTGACACTGCGCGCTGCACAGAACGGGAAACTTCGGACACGCATTTAATGCAGCTGACAGAAAATCCTGCCATGGAAAAGAGCACCATTCACATAGTTTTCCATTAAAGTACATTATATTTGTCCCAAATCATTGTTACTGTACATAATATTGTGCATTTTTCAGCAAAACGTTTGTTTTTCTGTGGCTGTAATAAAGTCTGTATGCTTCATATAGAGAGGTGTAATATAGATTGTGCTTTCTCTTTCCGTTTGCTCTCTTTTTTTTAAACACCGAACTTCAAATTCATTTATGCCACAATGTTCATTCTTGAAGCAAACTTATGTCCGTTTGGTAATTAAATAAACTGTTTTAGACCGCCACTTGAATTGAACGTGATGCGTCCGGTGTGTGTGATACTTGAGTCCTAGACGCAGCGCAGAACTGTTACTGCTTTATTAAAAATAGTAAAGCACTATTTTGCTTTTCATTTAGCATCCATTTTAAAAACTATCGGTTGATTAATCGTTATCGGCTGGTGTAGTCCAACCTAGCTATCGGTATTGGTAAAATCCACAATCGGTCAAGTTTGGTTTCATATTTAAAAAAAATATTTATCAACTCTCACCTTGAATACACAAAAAAGTACATGTCTTAGTCTCTTTTTTTCTTTATTTGTCTAGTCGTTCCACATGACATTTTGCAATCTGAACAAACCATGTCAAATTATTTTGAATGACTTATTGACCTTGACACAGTCATGGTATACTAGGGGTTTTTTCTATCTGATTAAGCATGTTGGTTGCACAACATGATAGTGATTTATTGGAAAAACTTTTTAAAAATTCTAATAAGTTGTTTCATTATGTTTTTCTAAGAAACAATAATATAAAATTAATAAAAACAATGCCAATCTATATAATTATGAAATCAAGACAGTTGTGTTATCCTGAAATTTAAGTTTTTCCCAAAAACCATCCAAATGAATTTTCATTGAGAAATTAAAAACATGCTCATCACAGAAGATAATCAAGCCAACGTGTGTATAATTGCATTTTCAATGTATTTTTGAATAAACCAATAGAGAAGACAAAAAATAGTCAAGCCGTTGAGCCAGTAAGAAAAATTAAAGAACAAACTTAACTGATTTCAGATTCAATCACACCACCATAACTAGCGCAAGAACTGGCTTTTATGCAACATTTTAATGGCAATATGCATAGATGTGTAAATTGCAAACTGAAGCAGCGCTATACACAGCCTGGACTGTCTCCTGCACAAAGCATTGCTAAATTATTCTGTTGCTGAAATCTTCAACAATACCCTCTAATCTTCTTAAAAGGATCTTTCCAGTGACACTAACCTCATTAGAGCAAGAGTAGCTCGACACACAATGCCAGAGCACAAAGATGTTAAACACACCACAAGACTAAGCAACATTGAATGGCAGCTATTTACACATTCTGCGGTACAAGAAAGATGTATGAATGAGATCTTGTGATTTTCTTGATCAAACAATAATGTTCCACTTTTCATAGCAGCCCAAGGGCTTAAAGCATTGTGCCTGTCAAAATGAAAGAACTGCCATTAAAAAGAGATTCATGATGGTCCAATGCCCACCCCCACAACACTGGGTTACTTTATACAACAGCTGTTTTTGCTAAAGGAGGAGGCTAAATAAATTTTCATTTCGGCAAAACAATGTGCTGCACATGCTATGCATTATGTATAGTTTTCTACAAAAATTACAACCAATCACTGCAAGTTACCACCCTCGTTCTGTACCGTGAGAGCTGCTCAAACGATCAGACCACATACCCTAAACGAAGACATCCCGATTCATAATATGCATCCTAAGCAGTCAGCCAGAGTAGGATTAGTGCATCTCAAACATAATGCATAATGTATGCCAAAAGATTCTGGGATGAACTGTTTGCAGTGGTTTTCTGAAAGTGTGCTTCAGGCTAGGATTGTTCACAAAACCAGACAGGACTATGCAGCATTTCTCTTTCAATTCTTTTAACTGTGACAAATCCAAGGCTGGAGCTGCATCAGTTTTAATAAAGATGCACAATATATTGGAACCATATTGATTATTAAACAATATTAGTGATTTTTTATTGACTTATCAGTATTGTCAATGAATAATGGACAATTAAATGTGGATGATTGTTTCTACTAATGTTCAATTGCTCCTGTATTCATCTACCTTTAACTATAGGGATGGTGCTAAAAAACAAAGCAAAGATTTAAGTCTTTAAAAGAAACATTTCTTTTTTATTGAGCAGAACTCAAAATGAATATACATATACTGCACATTATAAATGTTGTAATCTATAAAGGGTTAGTTCACCCAAAAATGAAAAATTTGTTACACATTTCTGTTAAAAATCTTTTACTCACTGTCATTCTAAACCCATAAGAATTTATTTTATCTTTAAAACACAAATGTCCTACCATTGAAGTCCATGTAACAAAAACTTTAACAACTTAAAAAGTTCTTAAAAAGCTAGCACGCAAGTTTGAGTTTACCATATTTGATGTGCTCTATGCATGTTTGTTGATCTAATGTTTTTATGTGAATAAAAGCCTAACTAAATCTGCACGTAGTATAAATTAAATATATCTCTTCAGGTGACTTGGATTATACCATTTGATTCATATGGAGTTTTAGTTACATGGACTTTCAATGGAGGAACAAAAACCTCAGGTTTCATTAAAAATATCTACATTTATGTTTTGAAGATGAATAGGTCTTTTGGGATTGTAATGACATGAGGATGAGTAAATGATGACAAATTTTATTTTGGTGTAAACTAACCCTTTAAATTTTGCACAAGCACCACAACGTTGGGGGGGGGGGGGGGGGGGACTACAGATTTATTTAACAATTTTTTACTCATTTAATACATTTTTTGCCATAAAATGAAGATAACTAGCAGCTTATTGGTATTGGCCAGAGCTTTTAAAAGTGCAATTCTTCTAAAATTTGGAATCAACAATTAATGCCTCATACTTCAGTACTGTGAAATTTCAACTGTTAGTATCGCTTAATATGGTGGTCTTGTGACCCAATTAATACTTTATACTTTAAGTAGTGCAAGCATTTGAACTGTGCAGCAGCTCTGACTTCTTCAGCAGTCCTCTTTCGCCTGGACTGTGGGAGCGCTGACAATCTCCTGAGTGTGTAGGAAGTTAAAGACTTCATCCACTTACAATGCAATCCCCCCTTCCCCCCTTTCATTTAGCCAGGTCATTTGTTCCCCTTCTTCCTCTGGCCCTCGAGTGGCCTTTTTTTCTCAGCAGATCCGAGCAGAGCACCTTCCAATCTCTCGCAAAGCTACAAGCAGACTTCACCGCTGGCATTTAACACATGATCTCTCCCCACCTCTGTTTGAAAGCACTGCGGCAACTTGAGGCATTCAACAGTTTTCTCTCATTTATTCATTCCTTCCCTCATTTATCGGTCTCTGTTTGTTTATCCCCCTCTGTTCTGCCCTCTAGCTTTCTCTCTGCTCACATTGAGAGGTGAAATGAGGCATGCTGGAAATTTGCTGGCTGACAATAGAGGACAGCTGCTCTCACTGCTCAAGCCTTTCATGAGCTGAATTAGCAGTGCGAGCTCGCCGCGCTCCCTTCCCCCACCCTTGCTGCTGGCTTTAACACCCATCCAGACATACTAGCTGTCGCCATTTACAAAGCTGAGGGAAAAGCACCACGAAAAGGCTTTGTTTCTCAGATCTGCCATTACTTTAATGGCTGATATTTTGCCACCTTGTATTCTTTAATCAATTACCTCTTGCATGCTGCATCACGAGCCAAAACAAAACCTTCAACATTTTAAATGCTATCGAAAAACACCAAATTGAACACGCTTTTGCACCACCCAACAGTATTACCAAAACTAAAAAAAAACAAAGGTTGACCTATTGGATTTTGCAGACGCCAAAAATTAAGGTGGGAAAAATATCAGAAAGTCTATTAGTCAGTAGTTTATAAAATATACTGAATGTACAAGATACTGAATATTGAATGTTTTTCCTTAAAAGTGGCCTACAGGAATGTAAATTACATGAAATACCAGTGGATAATTAACCATCACAACATAAAATGTAAAATGGTGCTCTCGATCTCAGATGAAGAATCACAACCAATTTATTATACAAATCACTTCATTCTAACTTTGAGTTTTAAATTTTGTAATTACTTACAGGGATAGTTCACCCAAAAACGAAAATTTGCTGTTAATTTACTCACCCTCAGGCCATCTAAGATGTAGATGACTTTTTCTTCAGCAGAACAGTAAAGAAGATTTTTAGGTGAAACTGTTGTCCTTGGCAATTCATACAATGCACTGTAAAACATTATTTACAACATTATTACCGTTAATGCACAGCCTAAGTAAACGGTTCAGCGGATTCACGACTGTCTGGAACGTGATCTTCCTCTGTTGCATAATGACGAATGTGCAGGCGCATACTCACACATAAGCTGATGCTGCTGTTTATTTACAGCATCAAGCTACATAACACAATTTCTGAGATTAATATACATTTTTACTAAAAATTCACTTCAAACCACAATCGAGTGTCTGAAACATTATAGCCTTTTATAGGCAGCTAGTCGCTGCACCTGCTAAGCATTTCTTTTGTAAAAATAATTTCAAGTGCAGCGATTAGCAAGAAATTGTGTTATGTAGCTTGATGCTAATGTTAGTCTTTGCACAATTTCTTGCTAATCGCTGAAGTAAAAATGATAAAAAAAATTTGAGTAAAAATGTATATTAATCTCAGAAATTGTGTTATGCAGCTTGATGCTAATGTTAGTCTTCACTTTCCATCTGCTGTAAATAAACAGCGGCATCAGCTTACGTGCGAGTATGCGCCTGTGCATTCGTCATTATGCGACAGAGGAAGATCGCGTTCCTGACAGTCGTGAACGCACTGAACTAAAGGTTTGCATTCCCGCGGCTGTCCCGCAGGACCCGACCAGATTTCTTGCGACGCAGGATTAAATTCCCAGAATAAAACGCGGCAGCGGTCGGCAACTCTGGTGCAATTTGAACGGGAGCGGGCGGTCTAACAATATCCCGTTCCCGACGTCCTTTCAGAACAGCATATCTGCACTTTATTCAAGCACCCGTACAGCCTGTACTCGACTGTTATGCACACGCTGCACGCATGAACCAGTGCTTCGTTTTATTTGCGAGGTCTGTGCGCAGCATGTGCATAACGATTCTCAGAGCAGGCTAGCCTACCAGTGGTGAATATACGGCCCGCAGACAGAACAGGCAGGTTGTTGATGAGTGACAGAGCAGAATAAAGATGGAGCAAAGTGTGGATGCGCTGTCCTTGAAGAACGTTCAACTCGGTTTTGTTTATATTTTGCTTAGCCTATAATTTTAAATGACAGATGTCGAATTTATTTATTTATTTTTCTTCTGCGACACTTTTCCTAGGCTACTGTGTTTACAGCAAGATGTTAAACGTAGTATTAGTATTTTGACAAGACTATCGCTGCGACACTTGTTCCTATTGTGTTGTAAAGGTTAAACGAATTGTATCCTGACAAGACGAATAAAAATAAGGAATACAATTTTTGTACATATTTATTTTCTCTGTGACACTTTTTTTTCCTACTGTGTTGGCAGCAAATGTTTAACATTTTGCTGTCAATAAAACACTCTTGACAAGACGAATAAAATAACAAATACAATTTTGTGCATACTACACTTTTAGTTGTTAGCCTATCTCGCTTTCTTTCAGTAGAGTAAATTTAAATGTGTGATTCTGTAAACGAGATCTAAATTTAGCGGGAACGGTCGGGTCAGGAAGAAAATTATTCAAAGCGGACAGCGGGTGAACAAAGTGTGAATATATCGCAGGAGCGGGTGGGTGCGGAATATAACCTCGCGGGAGCGGGACTTAAAAAACAGTACCGCGCAGACCTCTAGGCTGAACCGTTTACCCAGGCTGTGCATTAACGGTAATAATGTTGTAAATAATGTTCATTTTCTTCACAGACTGATCGTTTTACTTCATAACACTTCAATGTATCGTCAGGAGCCACGGGTACTTATATGGTCTTGTATGATTTGTTTTTTTGACGCTCAAAAAACGGCAGCCATAGACGTGCAATTTTATGAATTGCCAAGGACAACGGTCTCACCTAAAAATCTTCTTTACTGTTCTGCTGAAGAAAAAAAGTCACCTACATCTTGGATGGCCTGAGGGTGAGTAAATTAACAGCAAATTTTCATTTTTGGGTGAACTATACCTTTAATATCCACTTGACCCAAGAGAAAATAGTCATGTGATTTGGAACAATCACCCGGAATCAAAGATCTCTTTTGTACCGACTTGCCCCCAAGAAGACTGCATGGAAATCTGGGGAAAGTACAGGATTTGGCTTTGATTTGTGGCATTTGGGTCATCAGTACAACATTTGCTCTTTAGCAATCTGAAATTACAGTTACAGACCTAATCTACCACAGATTTATCTCGTCACAGCATCTCATTGAAAAGACAAAAAACCTTTAAAAAAAAGGCTTTAAAACCACTTCCAAAAGTCACAGGGTAGGCTCTTTACGGTGACTGGAATTTCAATGTTGGCCAATCAACGTAACAAAGCACAACAGTAGCAAACATAATCCTGAAATGAATATGACAATCCGCAGCTGTTCTTTTAGTCGAACAGTATGTACTTGCAAAAAGTTACATCATTAAGTTTCATACAGATAAAAGGCCAATGTAAAAGTGACAAACAAACACTGGCATCACTGAAACTGGATTTGAAGCTTTAATTGGAATTTCCTTCCCAATTTTTATGATCCCCAGAAGCACAGAAGCTGTTCTGTTCTGATTAAAAGCTTGTATACAAGCAGTTAAATGACGTTCTTCCAGCCCTTCCCCCACTGCAAGTTTAGGCCAGTGGGGTTAGGAAGGTCTGAGCTGTCCTGTCCCTACCCCCTCAACCACATCTTTGGCTCCTGGTATTCAGCGACATGGACAGTCAAACCAGGCCTAAACTTCCCTCTATTCATAGATCAGAACGACAGGAAGAAAAAGAAAACCAAGCCAACAATTTTGTAATGTTAGAGTGTTAGCATAATACTGTAAATATTGCTTGGATATTGCTTTTTGTTTTACAACTATGACAATTTATTTAATCTTTCAAAAAGATTTTTTCGAAAAGTGGTTAAATAACCATGATGCTTCTTTGGGTAATGCAATTTCGAATCTGGCCCCTCTTCTGCACATTGTTTCCAGTCTTCTCTTTAATATCTGATCCATAAAAGCAGCAAAAATGTCACTCAAAAAAAACACATGCAATGCAAAGAAAACATTACAGCAGAGGAATCAACTTGCTTGCATTCAGGCCTCTAGGTCGTTAATATTGACTCCTGTTATCAATGCTTCAATAACACAATTTCCATTAGCTGCTAAACGGTTCAAATACACAAGCGAGCCTTCCGCGCTTACCTTTTCATTTTTCACCTTCTTCAAAGCTCTGCATTCCCCGTCAAGCTCCTCTGGCTCTGATTTAATAGCTAACGGAGAGACAATTCCAACAGTTTCCAGAGCGTTATTCCCAAGCTGCTCTGTCACAGCCATGTCTGCATTTTGTGTACTGTCAAAGGGCGTGTTGCGTGTGCTTCCAAACGCCTGAGCGTTTGCTACTATCTCCTTCTCAATTGCCACTACCGCAACTGGTCCGCTTTCGCTTTTTTCTTTCTTGTTTTTCCCACTCGATACTTCCTTCTCCTTTTTGCTGTTTGGCACGCCACGTGAGGCCTTGGCGCCCTTCTCGACTCCTTTGCCAGGAGCGGAGTTGCCGCCTCCTGAACTACCTGTCGCACCAGTAACCTCCCCTTGGGTCCGTCCCTGATGGTCCTTTTTTGCTCCATCTGCAGCCGGAGACTTGCTGCTATTGTCTTTAGAATTTTTGTTGCGTTTTGATTTCGATTTGCTCTCTTTGCCCTGAGGGGCACTCACCGGGCTCACAAACTTGATATTGTCTGGCAGAGCTGCTACTGCGCTAGGTGGAGCTGCCATTCCCCCTCCGTCCTTGGTGCCAGACATCTCGAGTTTGTCCTTCTCTAGGTCAGCGTCAAGGTCGATAATCAGATTTCCAACCCCGATATCCCACTCATCACCGCTGTCGTAAGTGTCCACCGCATTCGAGTCCACACCTTTCCCGCCTGCAGTGCCACCACTTAGGGACATTTTAGTGCCAGCGGCCCAGGTTTGTCACAGTAACGTCTGATTCCTCAGACTGCCAGGGTGTGGGGAGAAGGAGAACAGTAGCCTCAACGTATTGATGTCAACTTCCCAGTCACCCACATTTTGCCCTAGAGGAGAGATATACAAAAGTGATTATCTGACTTGAAATTGAAACGGTAAGTGATGAATATGCAGCACTACACATGGATTTGACTTACCACACAAGAGCAAACATAAAACGTGAGTAATAACATTGAATAGTTAGTATGCCAGCTAATTTTCCGAACCTTCTTTACATAGTGTACAAACTGAATAAAAGAAAAACATGAGAGTTATAGTGTCTTAACCAGACGCAATCAATCTTTTCCGTGTTAATTTGAGAGTTTCAACAAAAAGGCTTGTTTTCTTGCCATTATTTTGAGGTTCACTGCATTGTTAGTTCATCACATTCAAATCAAATTTCAGTGGCACTTTATTTTACAGTCCTGTTATGCATGCATATACTATGTACCTATTATTGTACTAACTGGGTAAGAACTAGGTTCTAACCCTAAACTTAACCCATGTTAAGTCAATGTATTTACCTTTCTTGATTAACAATAATTACATTGTATACGCGCTGTATACTGGTACTGAAAAATAAGACTGTATTTATTATATTTCAAACGTACCATATCGTACCTTGCTCAATCGCATTTCACGCTGCAGTTGCTTTCCAAATTACAAGAACCGTAAATGCGATAACAGAACAACGCTAGAAGGATCAAATGATGAACTCTATCACGCATTCAAATATTATTAAATAAAGAGAACAGTAGAAGTAAATATGGCATTGCTTTCCATACAAAACAGATGACAAAGGTGGTTGAACTGACCTTACTGCACTCAATGCAAGTATTGCTATAAGTCACCACAGAGGCAACATCAAAACTTAAGCATTTCGGCTGCTCATCCTGATCTTTTCAGAGACTTAAGAGATCGATCATTCATAAATTCAGATTTAATTTGAACTTTTATTTACAACTGATCAACGCACATACAGATGTGATACAGTAAGCTCAAATGTGCACGTGTGACACGCTAGAACCAGTGAAGTTTTGGTCACTTAATATATGCACTTGCATTTCATACAATCGAATATTAATTGAATTTGAAATAAGCAAGAGTTTTGCTATATTAATTTTAGTATCAATAATACGAAGGGAATGTTTCTGCTTATATAAAGCAGCCGAGAGAGTGAGATTTATATTTAAAGCTTTTTCTTTGGCTGAGTCTGAAATCTGAAAACAATCTGAGAGAGAGAGAAATAATAATGTGATTTTGAATATTACTTTGACTGTTAGGATAACACTTTACAATTAAGCAACATTTGTTGCATTAATTGCGTTACTTCAGTTATATTTATTTTCTTCAAACTCAGTCAAAATGTAACCTATGTTCCCGGTAGGTTTTTTTGTTACAGTTTGATACAAATGTATTAATATGAATCTATTATTATTATTATTATTTAATGAAATTGTTGTCAATTCACTTATCATTTAAAGCTGGTTATTTGTCACCTATGGTATCGATTTAAAGACGATAACAGGTATTATGGACCCTATCAGCATAAGCCAAAATTATGGTATCGAGCCATCCCTACTACATTGTACATTGTAAGTGCATGTACAGGAAAATAAAGTGCACCCCACACTTCAACTTATGTAAATACGCACTTGTGGTAGAAACAATACTCAAACATTTATACTGAATTGTATTATTTATTCAGATTCAAATGTGCAGAGCGCTGTTAGTAAAAGTACATAAAGTTGAAACTGCAAACTTCGCAAACATCAAAATAGATGATAATTTGGTGATTATGAAGATGTTGAACTCTTTACACACACACACACACAAATGTATGATAAACTACTACAACATTTTCATCCATTCATTATTATAGTGAAAGAGTGATATATTGGCCAGTACAATTATTCATTATTTGACCATTTTAAGATTACCGATCAGAATTTACGTTTTTGCCATTTTCAGAATTATGCCAACAGATAATAAACATTTGTAATGGGTTTTTAATTTTTCATTTTGTATTTGCATTGCATTGGCCAGTGGTAACCCTGCTCTCTAGACATCAGTATCTGCCATTACAAAACCTATTACCACTTGACCACTACTTTAGTCGTTAACAAAAGTCTGTATCTTGCAAACAAAAGCACAGTTTTACACTCTGAACAGTGAGCAAGGTTAAGATAACAATGGTAACATTTTTGCAAAGACATTCACTTCTAAACAGAACACTGATGTGTGAAATTGCAAGCATTTTGACCTATATTTTGTGCCAAAGTATTGGTTAAGAGCATGTGTCTGCTGACATTGGGCTTCATTCAAAGCTGATGTCTGTAAACTAATCAAGGCAGCCATTCTTTTTCACAGGTCATCTCTGCTTAGCAGGGTACGGCCAAATAAGCTCACACAAGCCGAAGGAGCATGCACTTTGACCTCTGACAGTGTAAATAATTAACACTCAAGTCTGCAGAATTTGTCCTGCAGTGCTAAGGGGCTCGGGGCTGCAAACAAGGGCTGGAAAGCCACGACCACAGTGTTCTAATAAAAATGAAACCGCTTGCACTAAATCTGTAAGAATCTGATTAACTCATGTTAGTCTATCCATGTTTGAAATGCTTCACCAAGCTTAACTGCGGATCAGTTCAGCGAGCAGAGGGCTTTGTTCAATAAGCTGGAGCTCGTATCAGCCTTTCATTTAGTTTCATATAGGTTTTCGCAAGTCTCTGATCATCACAAAGGCCAAAGAGTGGCATTGAATGGGAGCGATATCGTTTCAGACACTGTAATTCCCCAGTCAACCATCTCGCACGAATTGACAGTGCTTCCAGCTTGAAGGCCTAATGTGTATCTCGAAATACAGTAATGCTTCATTTATATTACAATAATGAAATATATTAAGAAAACCGTAGCTTCCATATCATACTAAATTTTAAAAACTTCTTGAATTTTGTGACTCTAGATTGACAGCCCTGATGGAAATGATTTGTATTGCCATTTAAATAAGGATTTGGTTTCTACTGCAACAGAGCCATTGGATTCTCTGTAACTATGCCTTGTAAATGACAATAGGGCCTTTCGCACCGCAGGAACCTTTTCATAGTACCCAAACTAATTGTGGAACTACCCACTTTTTGGCGTGTTCGCACCGCAGGAACTAGGAATGGTTTTAGTTCCAGGAACTCCGTTTGGAGGAACTAAATTAGCTCCTACTTCAGAGTAGGGTCTAAAATAGTTCTAGGAACTATCCGTGACGTAAGTGTACGCTGATTGGCTAAACGTGTACGAAAACGCCCTCACCCGCCATGATTTAAAACACTGTGTAAACATATACTGTGTAAACATTGTATCATACTGAGAGCATTTATAAACGGCATTTACCTGAAGACTTCGTCTATAGCGATTTGTGCTTCTATTAGCCTCAATTAAATGTAGCACTGCGAGTTGTCGTTGGAGATTCTTAGTCCTCCTTTCCGTTCTTTCAATCGCTTGACGTATACGTCGAAATTCCATGTCCATTATCGTGAAACCCGCGAGACACAACAAAAGCACAGCTCCGATCACAGCATCCTCCATCCTCCTGTTGTTAACGTTGTTCTTCTGTTTACGTTGTTGAATGCCGCGTACAAATGATGTCGCTGTCGACCGGTTTAGGTCACTTCCTAGTACCCACTGTCGATGCGAATGCAACCCTTTAAATGGTACTGGGAAATAGTTCGTGCAAAATCGTCCCAGTACTTTAGTACTGTACTTTTAGTTCTGGAACTAAAGCAGTGCGAAAGGCCCTACAAGCCCACCAAAAACAAGACACAAAACCTTGTATTGATTGTCGGCCCCTTCATTGACGAGGCATCATCTGAAGACCATGCATGCTCTACATAATCCCAGATGGTCATTCTTTCACAGTGGGCAGATCTAAAGACTGCAGATGTTCTGCTGGAACAAACAGTCAAAGAGGTCAAAGTCAGTTTGTAACATCTGTAGCTAACCTGTGCACCGCGGTTTCATGTGAAAAGCCTGTTTGATCCCTTTAAAAGTCCAGGAGATGTACGGCTTATTCAATACGCAATATGCTTTTTTTTTTTTGGGGGGGGGGGGGGGGATCAAAAAACTCAATCATTTTTAGCCTTTTGAAATATATGATATGCATATTGATATCTGATTATCTGGTGTAATATTATATAAAACTGTGAACAGGGGCACTTATTTTGAACAAAGAGCCATTACTGTCAAGTTACAAGTATGTAAATTTTAAAGGTTAAATTCAAAAATTAAAATACAGTACAAATCTGTGTAAAAAGGCATGCTTTCCACAGTTTTCCACTAAATTTACACGTGAAAGAATGAGATAATAATTCCTATTTATGTGCACCGATGTAACAATACAGCAATAGTAATAAATAGCTATATTTCACTAAAACATTTTTAGCCATACAGAGATTTTGTGAACATTTCTGAAAGATAAGGGTAATAAACTGTTGAATTAGTGTTTGGAACAGATTTATTAGAAAAGTTCATTGGAACTGATTCTAGAAAGAATCAAGTTCGACTAACATAAGCTATTAAAACACAATCTTATACTAACAAATCACGACAAGCTGTCTCTAGGAAACTTAAAGCCAAAGAAAGTGCATTAAAATCATCACTATTTTCAAACTGTTGGTAAATTTTATGCGGTCAATAAAATATCAAATATAATTGGAATTATCATCCCTATTGATGATGTCACATACAAGCAGACAGAGAATAACATTCATCTGCATTAGAAAGATATCTTAAAGGCACAATCTAACAAAAATGCATAACAGACCACTTGTAACAGCAATAAAGATCGAATGCTGAACTGAATGATGTGCATAGCTTGAGTGGTGACACAACACTAAATTCATAATGAGTGTATGGATCTTTCTAAGCATTCACAAACATTACTGAGCTACAGCAATATATCTCTCTTCCAGCTGTACGCTCCCATCGGTTCAGACTTATTGATTTCTCTGGACTATCCTAACACAGGATCAGAGAACTTTCATTATCAAAGCTTGTTTGTGGTAGGAGCACTACGATATATATATGGACTAAAAAAACATTAAAAAAAACACAGCTGTCTAGACCAAAGCTGAGCAAAAGCTTTTTTAGTGTAAAGTATAGACAGTAAACATCTAGCTCTGGCCTGCAGACAAATCTCAACTCTACAGACACTAAACAGCTAAAAAGAGAGAGAAAAAAAACTTGTCTGAGACACAGGTAATAGATTCGCCCTCCGGCTGACTGCAAACTCATCTCCACACAAGTACTCTACAACATTATTACTGATAAAAGCAAATCATACTGAAAGTAGATGATATGAAAGCTCACATATTTGCCTGTGTTTGGTGTCAAGCCACGCTTACAAAAATATCACAATGTTTTTTGGACATGGTGTCATGAAAGTTCCTTTGAGTACCTTAGTATACCATCTAATACCACCGTTGTACAATAATAACAGGGCACTGCACTGAAAAGGCAGATGATGATGTGTGGCCAATATAATCAACCAATATCAATGAGCTACACTGTATTAACATAATCTGTCATCAAAGGAGGAAACTGTAAACAAAATACTAGCTAAATATGAAACTCAAGTTCAGATTTCTGAAACATCTTCAACATATGTCAACATGCATCTACACCAGTACGTCATTACATTACACTTCTTTCTAAGATCAAACAAACTCTGGGTTTTCTTCTGAAAGCTGATTATTTTCCATATGCTATATGTAATGATTTCTCTGCTTTCTAAATATCAGGGTTTCTGTAGGTTTTATGAAGAGACTTACATTTAGGACTTTTAAAAACCTTTTTTAAGACCAAGCAAAAAAAATGTAAGGAATAAATAGAATGGAACACAGTAAGTCAATATGATCACTAAATAAGCAAATGTCTTGTATTAGCAATGCTTCAAGGTTTGAAAATACAACATCCAGCAGATATCCATGATTTATTTTTAATCACACTGTAAAAAAGTGATGTTCTTCGTCGGTATATTTGTCTTGTTTTCATTTGCAAGAGTCTAGAGATTCCTAGATACATTTACTTGAAAAACAAAATGACAAAATAAGAAGTCTTGTTTTATGAGAATTTGATCAAACTTAAGTGAGTTTATGATTAAAACAAGAGCAAATATCTGTCAATGTCAACTTAATTCACAATAAATCTTGTTCAGTTTCTCAGAAAACAAGACCTTGCATGTTCAATTGCATTTCAAATAAATGTATGTTGATTTAAGGACATTTCGATATTTGTATTGAGGAAAAAAATACTTACAAAGATTTTAATTTTATGAATTTAAGAGATTCTGTTCTGATTTAAGACCTTTTTACGCCTTTATTTCTGAAAGGGCAAATTTCTAATACCTTTTTAAGACCAGCAGAAACCCTGTAATATGGAACATTTACGACAATCATGGTAATACAATGTTTCAAAATGCCCAATGTCCAACACTTTTTGTTAGCGTTGAAGGCCTTTCAGGAAATTTATTAAATGTATGGTGACAATGAAATGTGTATCCCATTAACCTGCAGCAACAAATTATTTTTAATTTACCTTAAAGATAACTAAAGTTAGGTTTTGAGATGGTATCCATTCATAGGTAGCTCACGCAGGCAGTTTAAAGGTGATGAGTAGGAAAACTAGTGTTTCTGACAAGGATGAGTGTAAGGCAGTGAAGATTAGCCACAGAGCTTATAATCCCTGTCATAAAGCAAACACATTTGGCCTCTACTCAGTCAACACAGTGATAAAACTAGCAGAATTATGGCTTGATACAATTATTCAGAACCAGTGGGAAAATCAAGCAAGCAGATAAGTTATAAAGATGGCATCAAATGTTAATACCAAGGTACTTTGACATAAACCGTGGTATTTACATGTCAAGTTCTCCAAGGTACTTCTATACACTATATAATTCTTGTTCAAAAACATTATATTCTCATCGTCCAAAAACCATGATAATACCATGGGTACCTTTTGTTAGTGCTCTGAAGACGTGTGGCTGCTGAAGGTTGTATTATATGGAGTTCTAGAGTGAGTTCTGTGTTTGAAAGCAGTGATTCACTATGAATCTGCTGATACTCACACATCCTTTGACATTCATAACAGACTCGAGCTCTTCCACAGAGAACTGCAACTCCAGCATAAACAAACCAGTGCTGTTTTAAAACACAGTCGGAGTGTTTATTGACTGCATAAACCGCCTATTTCCTTACTCCGCGAGGGAAAAATGAATATTACTGGTGTAATCGAGTAAACTGGGACTCGTTGTTCGATTCGCCGCTCCTAACGCGCGGTTCAAACGCATTGGTCCGCGTTGCTCTTAAGGAAATGACTCGCTAAGACGGTCAAAGCATGTGTGAGCCATGACAACCGAGCTAAGCTAACGGGCTAAAGCACCTCCAGTCTCCATCTGCACCAATAAAACACCACCCCCTACCCACACACACACACACACACACACACAAAAGAAATGCATTAATCCCAGCGCCACTTACCCCACACGCGAACCCCTATCCAGAGAATACTTATGTACATTCCATAGAGAAAGGTGGAAATGCCTCTGGATTTGCGTACGGAATTCCAAAAATGATCCCAAAGCAGTGCACTTTCCAACACATCCAGCAACTAGAGAAAGGGAAGGCCAGCAGCCATCACACTCCTAAAGATCCCGTTCAGAAATGGAAACACTGCCCTGAAACTGGCATTGCAGGATCTAAATCTCAAAGCGTTCTTCAAATACGTCTTTCTTAAACTCCAGGACGATAAATCCAACATCTCGGCACGTCCATTTTCACGTATATTCATTCATTTTTTTCCTTGAGTTGAGTCCTTGATCCCTAGCTCCTTTCAGTATGGGAGATACAATGTAACTAAAAGGCAGGAGGAGGAGGAAGCGCCATGAAATCCAGGAGAATGATCCGCATGGATTGAACCCTAAGTTCGCAGTGCGTGATAAGACGCGGAAACTGGATCGCTGTTCCATTCCACCCCTGCCAAGCATTCTTTCTGAAACTTCCCACGTGTTTGAATGTGTTGTGAGTCCAAAGCGTTTAAAACGTCTTCAGAAACGTGGTGTCTTGTCTGCCTCAACTTATTTTTCTCTAATCTCCAGATGCTGTTTTAACATAACTCTTTATATGTCTTTAATATGAAATGATTAATTGTTTGTACAAATTTAGACAAAATTCAGTTAAAAGCAAAAGTAAAATATTTTCAAGTAGCTTAAATTTGGTTTCATTCATCTTTTTGCCATTCATTTACAGTTGATTAGTCTCAGTGATTAAATTATCACCACTGTGTTATATAGTTATAATTCTATATATAGTCTTGTAATGAATGACATAAACATACTTCAGAGTTGTAATCATGTACCTCTTCATCATATTCCATAAATCAGTTATGAGCAGCCCAGTCCATCCAACCTGAAACAATCTAATAGATAAAAATAGATAATAACAGATGTCATCGCCTATTCAGTGTCTTACAGGGTCACTTTAAGAAATTAATTACTCTGCTTAATTATGGGTAATAAAAAGCACTAGTTTGATCAGACAATGCCTTTTATTTAGATTCTATTGTATATTTTTATTTTAATTTAAAAAAGTTATTTTTTAATGTCTATAATTATTTTTATTTCAATTTTAGTTATTTTAGTACACCAACTTAAGCTAATTAAAAAATTTAAGACAATTTGCCTTGGCAACTGAAGGATTTTTATTTTTAAGTTTTTAAATGTTTTTATTTATTTGGCTTTAGTTCACAATCTAGTTATCCTGGCTGACTTTTGAACATAGAAACCTCAAAACATTTATGTAACCTTGTAAAAAGATTCACTGAAAATCTTTCTCTTCATTGTGGCTCTAAAACCTCATTTGCACACGTGCAATTATGTATATGTATTATAGGAAATGAGCAGCATGGACATTCTGCTACATATCCTTTTTCAGAGAGGGGAAAAAATCTTACAAATTTAAACTGACATGAAGGTGAAATAGTTATGCCCGAATTTACATTTTGGATGAACAATCCCTTTAAAAGAGGATGAGTTAAATTAACAAACACTTGAAAAAATTGCTGGTGAGTGATTTATCTGTAATGGTTTTGCTTTCAGTTGGTATACGATGACTGACAGCATTGCTTTTGACATGATTGAGAGGAATGATCATTTTTAAAGACACAAAGGGCATGCACTTAGTAGAGGTCTGCTACCCGACCCGAGCCCGACGGGTCCCGAAATACTTTCGGGTTTCGGGTCGGGTTCGGGTTCATTTTTAATGAATAGCTTCGGGCTCGGGTTTTTAGCTAAACTAAAACATGCAGGCTTATTCGCTGCTTTCATAGACGCACACACACACACACACACACGTTTTTGCACACAGATATCAGAGAGATCGCGCAGCGAACACAGCATGGAAGCATTTATTAGTAAAATGATAGGCTACTGACTCGCAACGTTATATTTCTCTGCAATGAGGGGGTATAATCGCTGTTTTTGAAGTAACCCTCATTGCTTGTAGAGAGAGACGCGCAGACAGGTTCACGCACGCAACTTTCATCCCTCTCTGTCTGTCTCGCTAATTCAAATAAATTATATAATTCAAATAAATGCGATCTTACCGCACTACATCTCTGTGACTGATTTAAAGCAGGCCGAATGCTAACGAGCCTTAACTGACGAAAATGACCATAATTTTGCACGGTGGAAGAATTATCGTCTTGTCATATATACAACCATTCAAAAACTCGGCAGAATTTATGTGACCGCTGCACCTGATATTCATAAACTTCCATAACTGGTAAGTGTTTTTTTCTTTTGCCTTGTGAACTGGCCGAGCCTCGATGAATCTGTTTCTTTACATGTATTTGTTTACTGACCGTTGCATGCAATTCGTGAAATATATCTTCTTTTTTCTAATTGGCTATTCGTTGTGGAAAAAAAAGACTTCGGGTTCGGGTTCGGGCTCTAAATTTAACTGTGCCGCTCGGGTCGGGTCGGGTCGGGTCAGACGATCTCGGGTACGGGCCGGGTTCGGGCTTCAGTTTAAAGCCCGTGCAGACCTCTAGCACTTAGTTCTTAATGACTTGTTTTCCCACTGTGCAGTAGACAGACAAAGCCCATGCACATCAGTTTACGTGTTAATATAGCAAATAAACACAAACATTCCATGCATCTTTAACACTCAAAGATTTCTTAATAATGTAAAAATGCTATTTGTTGAAGTGTGGGTAGGCTATTACTCGTTCACTATTTCCACAGCTCAGTGAACACTGAAAAGCTCTTCTAAACAATGCCAGTTTCCAACGGGCTGATAACAGACCAGCAGCTCCAGGTTTCATCATAAACTCAGCCATGGGGAGAGATTTTTCACTCTATTTCTGGGTGCCTGGGTGGCAGCGTCGTGTCTGTAGCCACAGGTATGCTCATTTGCACTTTCTTTTATTCGGGGTTAACAGAGTGAGGCCTGTCAAACAGTGGTAAGAGAAGGAAATGCCTGCAAGGAAAGTGCTGACTGAGAACAGGAAGACCTGCTGCTGACATTCCTTCTACAACCAAAGCCTCTTTTAAAATGCCCCCTCATTCAAATGCAAAAACATAAGCTTTTCATAAGATAATTAGCTCCTTCACACTTGAATCATGCTTTTAATAGCTCATACTTGTTTGTACAAATGCAGAGAATTTGTTTCAATACTCCATAATATTGTTGTTTTATTGAGAAACATTTTTCATTTAGAAATCCCACGCATTGGCTGTGCATTGAAGCCCACCCAAGACCACGCTGCCAACAACGGCTCTGTGAAACTGGATTTTGGAAGCTCTTCAGCACTCTCCCAGAAAATGTCTTTTGTACTTTGGCACAAAGGAGTGCCCCAGCACCCCATAGGTGGTTGAGATGACCAAGTTTGATTAGCTGCTCTCTGGCTTTAGGCAAGGGAGGGTTTTCAAAAGGTGTAATCTTAAACTCAAACAGTATTTGTATTTTGAACAATTAATTGCACATTACAATATGATGGAAAAAAGAAGCCAAGTGACAGACATGCTGTAAATGGGTGGATCTTATGAAAACTTTCAAGTAAGGTCACATTTCAGCTCAAAAACAAAAAAATATATTCTGCATTAGTAAAATTAAGCCTATTTGTACATTGTTACAGTATTTTCATGACAATTAAGTACATTTACTCCTCTCTCAATCAGTAGACTACTGTGAAATATAAAATATAATAAATAAATCTGCATGTCTGTAATAAGATAGATCATTAAGTCTATCATTATACCTTGGAATGCCATGCAAAGACACCAATATGTTTCTTAATATCTTCTTAAAGGGGAGCATGTACAAGAACAACAACAAAGGGCCTAAGACAGAACCTTTTGGCACTCCATACTTTACTTACATGATTTTCTGCGGAAGATAGATATATAGATGGATAGATGGATAGATAGATCTTTCGTCATTATATTACAGTAATGATAATGATCATTTTTCGCATCGCAGGAATGGGAATTTGGTGGGAATTGACTTAATTAAAATTTGTGAGATTTACCCAGAAAGACTGCAACATAACATATGAACCAAAATAAAAACAAAGCAATCCCAGAACGGTCTATCTATTTAACAGACCGCGGATGCTAGCTAATCATTTATCATGCTGATTTACCCGTATTTACCCGTGTTGAAATACACAAAGACCAATGCCCCGTTTTGCACAAGAAGAGGAAAATACATGCTCAATACACGGCAGGCTACTTTAATGCATTTCCCATCGTGCAATCCACCGTTAATGGAGCCAGTCATTTGCTCTTTCTGGTGCAGAGATGCTTGTGTCACAAAGAGGCCACTCAATCACTTTGAGAGCAGCAGGCCCAAAACCTGAGAGGCTCTGGCTTTGACAGCCATTGTGGCCCAAATAACAAGAGCAGCTCCAATATGAGCTCTCCAGCACAATTGCCTCTTTAGTAAGCAGAAAATTCCATGATCAGCCAACCGGTTCAGGTTCAGACTGTCGGCTTTATGAGCTGGAAATCCAATTGAGATTAAAAGGGAGCTGGTTAATTATACAGCGGTATTATACGCAAAATAACCCAAAAGACTAAATTATAACAAATAAATTATATTTTAAAATGCATTAAAGAAGCAATACACAAGTAGTCTTCAGCCTTTTATTGCAGAAACAGCAATAACGTTTAATCAGGGAATGATTGCGCATTTGCCGTACTACTGATGTCGCCATTAGTCTCACACGTCCCATATGTGACATGGTGATTCCCGCTGTAGCATGACACGGCCAACGCGAGGCTTCCACAGGGACTCTCTGTTCCTCATCTCTTGACCGCCGTGGCTTTGTTCAGGTCACGCTGGCTGCATTAAACACTTCTTGGCACTCTGGTGGCTCTGGCTCTCCAGTTTCCCTGTGTGAGAGAATGGGGAGGGGTGAGGTTAATGGTGATTCAAGTCCCAGTGACCTTTTCAAAGTTCCCTGTCAAACAACGAAAAGCTGCCCTGCTGAGGTGAGGGCTGGGATCAGGAAGAGAGAATTTATGAATCTGTTTACACACACATTCACACTTCCAACACCTTTTTCACACTCTCTCATCATACACAGAGGGATTGCAGTGCTGTAAATGTCACACTAACACGATTACTCTGGGACAGGCTTAAATCTAGATGATGCGTTCAAAGAATAGTCCATCTGTTGCATGAGAAGAGCACGAAATTCTGGGAATACTGATTCACAACCAACTAGCATTTAGAAAACAGATCTGAGAGCTATAATTTTCTTCCTAGAATGATGTGCAACAAAATTCATGTAATTTGTTACTGAGAAGACAGTAAAAAGTTCCACAATGTACGGTAGTACCATCTGTAGGGATGTCAATAGATTAAAATATTCCACCATGTCTAATCTTTTATTTATTCTTTTTTTCTTTTTTTTTTCCGAATTTTTAATCTGTCCAAATGTCTTTTCTTTCCAAATGCAGTTTTAATGCATTTTGGTAATCTTGTAAGGAAATAAATATGTAATAAATGTAATAAAGATGTTTTATTGATGCTGTAGCAGTTTTCTGCTTTCTTCTCTTTAACAGCGTTTCACTCATAAATGGTATTTCATATTTGTTGAGCTTTGATAAATAACTTTTACCATATAATAACTGATGAGATGAGAAGGAAGCAATTTTTTTTCTCAAATTAGGTGAAAGTGCATCAAAAAAGGCATTAAACATTTAATTGTAATTTTACAGTACAACCATATTTTTTAGTCCTCCTTCAATTCCAGTAATTCGCAGAAAGCACCAAGTTGCACGAGTTAATCTTCACCAACAGTGAAAAATAAATACACTAAAATGTGTTTGAAATACATTTATTTCATGCTAAGTATCCTACAAATACATTTACATATTTATGTACTTAATAAAAATACCCTGCAATTGTACTTTTAGTATACTAAACTGGTATATTTAAAGTCTGCTAAATTTGAACAACTAATTTTGTACTCAATGCACTTTATTTTGTGAAGAAATAGTGCTGAAGTTCAGATAAATATATTATAAGTGTATTTGATTGTGCTAAAGTGGAACTATTGCAAGTATACTTTAGGTATACTTTAAAAATCTTGCATTTAAAGACCGATATTATTCAAAGATCATACAATCCTCATCAACAGAGACATTAAAACATATTTTAGGTGTAATATTAAGAAATGTGCATTTTGCACAAGTAGTACTCCAAATAATTTTCATTTTTATATCAGTAAGTCTAGAGCAATATTTCAGTAAATGTTAAAAGATTTGAACTACCTATACTTAGTATGAAATAAATGTATTTGAAATAAATTACTTTTTTACTAAAAAAAAAAAAAAAAAAAAAAAAAATTCACAATTTCGGGCAAATATGATCCATATGACCTGCGGGACAGTTGTTCGGTCAGATCCTTCAAGGGTGAGATTTTGTGATGCCTAATGCTGCGTTACAGTGGCTAAGAGCTGCCAGTACAAGTCTCTGAGCAGTCTTCAGTTCTGAAACTGGAGCCACTCAGTCGATAGGAAAGGAGATGATGCTGATCTGACTGGCATCAGCATCTCTATTCTGTGGGAAAGCAAAGACTTTCAGCTCCACCCTTGATCTTAGCTGGCCGCTTTTTCAGATGATTTGGCAGCATTCAGCGCAAGATGTACAGTGGTATCATCTGTCAACCTCTGACAGATGCAAAATCTGGCTCACTTCAAACAGCTCATACTGATGAAAGCTGTTATCTGACCAAAATTTGAGTTACTTAACACGACATACACTAAAGCCAGCTTATCAGTTGTTGTCTTTTTGTTTGACTCTAGGAAAGCAAAACCTGTAAACAATCTTTCAGAACAAGTTTCTGAATGCTATTTCAAAGCAAGCTGTCACAACGCAGCAAGAAGAGAATTTTACACTGCCAAGACATGAATGAACATATCAGATCAGGTCAATAACAAAAGAGAAAGTGTTCTTTATATTTTATAAAACACACTTTTTTAAACATAAACTGAGCTATAAAGGCGTATTTAAAATCAGTCAAGACTATTCCAGGATCATTTTTAATAAAAATTTAAGAGATATATAAACATTACATACTCTCTATAACTACAAAGACATGTCACAGCAAAATGCATTTTAACAGGAGATGCACTTCTGCAGCTAATGGTTGCGTTGAGCTGCTGTGTCCCAGTATTCTGCATTGGCTGGCGAGGCAACTTCTAAGAGCCCAGACATCGATCTAGCAAGATAATTTCCCATTGATTACACTGGTCGGGGGCTGCTGTGAAGCAGTTTATTACCCATACTGCAGCAAGGGAGCCAGCCCAATAATAGGTGCAGTGTTTTCCAGAGCATTGCTGGAACTCCATCATCTAACACACCTGGCTTTTCTCCAACTGCCTACACTCAGATCAAGCACTGAACTCCAGAACTTATGCAATCTTCCCATCTTACAGGACTACATATAGTCTAGGGGGGAAAAAAACAAACTCTCACATAGAACCCCACTGGTCTCATTCAAAGAACTGCCACTGTGGATTTTATTTTTTGCAAGTAAATTGTAACAACTCCACTGGAAGGTAAAACAACAGACCTGAAAATGAAAATTGTCTTCTCAACCCCATGTTAGGGCTGGGTATCGTTCAAAAATTTTCGATACCGATACCGATACCGATACCTTGAGTTCGATACCGGTTCCTGAACGATACTTTTTTCGATACCAATTTTATGAAATCAGTTTTAACAAGATTACATTATCTCAAAAAACTTTGGTTTTATTTTTTTCAGCTTATTGACATTGATACAGACTCAAAGACTCATCTCCTGAGACACTGCACAAAGGAACAAAATATATCCAACACAATAAATCAGTGCAAATAATTTTAATAAAGCTCAAATAGTTTTCAGTTTACACTAGTGTTTGTTCGTTTTAAAACGCATAGCTCAGACAGAATCTTCATTTCTATTCATTTATTCTAGGTTGTTAAAGACTTCAAGAAATTGAAAATCTTTATCCACTTTCATAAGTGGGTGTTTTATTTTCTTTCACCATACGTTTTATTGTTATTAAATTCTGTGTTGTAGTATGTCTAATTATTTGAATGCATAAAAACTAAGTTTATTCAAATTTATTCTTAAAATAGCCTTATGAAATGTTTTATTTTTCCTCAGAAATTCTGTGTTCTGTATCTGGTTTTCAAATGAAGGCATAAAACATTAATTTCATTTATCTTTTAAATTATTGAAAATCAAACTTTATTTTGGCAAACAAAATTTTACTATTAAAATTAAAACATGGAAGAAATGTTGTGTGATCATTACTTTAAAAAAATATAAAGTTTTAATAATTTTAATAGTAGCCTAGTAGTAGCAGTATGTACACTCTACTGAACAATATTAATATATTACTGTCGCAGTGTCTTCCAAGTTAAACCGAACTTTTATTTTGACGGGTTGCCGTGAATACCTTTACAGTTCTGTGTGTGTATGATATGACGCTAGTTTTACTCAAATCAAATGGTAAAATGCTCATGGAGTGACTCTCAGAGCAGTTCTGGAGATGTTGTTCATGTGTTTATGTCCTCATTTAGATGGCAGATGCTGAAATCACCGCGAGCGTCACGCGCGCTTCAGTCTGTGTGTAGTAAACACAACGGCGCGATATATAGAGAGCAGACTGCTCCGTACGCTTTTAGTTGCTCTCGCGGATGTCAAACACTGATCAATCAGCGCCGCGTCGCTTCTAGTCAAACACACCTAGTGCTGCAGGCTTAATGCCTCACTGACGTTGATGAGATTAACCCCTTAGGTATCGAAATTTGGTACCGAACGACAAAACGTTTTTCGATACTCGGTGGTATCGAGGCAATTCGGTCGGTGCCTAAAAAGTATCGAACTCGATACCCAGTCCTACCCCATGTTGCTCAATAGACTTAATTATCTAGTAGAATGTCCAGTGTGATATTTTGTTTCCATACAACAAAAGTAGAAAGTGAGCAGTCACTAAAAAAATTATAAGAAAAATTTTAATAAAATAAAACACCATAAAAGTGGTCTGTACAATTTGTGCACTATATGTTTAATGCTTATTTAAAGTCATATGATATGTTTGTGAGAGAAAAAGACTGAAATTTAAATTGTTACTCACTAATAATCATGTTAGTTAAGTATGGAGTGCAACAAGGCTCTGTCTCTGGCTCTTTGTTGTTCCCAAAGGTAATATTACGAGGAAACATGACATTAGCTTTTACTGATATGTTGATGAAACTCAGCTTTATATTTTCTCCAGACCACATGAAATATCAGTTAGCTGACTGTATTAAGGCTATAATTACTGGATGGCCCATAATTTTCTAGAAGACACTACAGAATTTTAATTTTCTGGTAAACCATCTCTTTAATCTCATTAAAGCCTTGATTACTTTTAATGGTGTTTCACTTATGTGTCCACAAAAGACCTTAAATGCCAGAAATCCAATGGTATTACAAATTTTCAGGATGGATTTCATTGCTGGAGATCCCCAAAGGAACAGTACAGGGGAAAACATTCTCTCGTTTTTGTTGTGTTCAATCATATCTCTTTCTGAAAAGGCTGTTTGTCTTGTAGCCATGGGCAGTGAAGGGTGCGTGAAGGGACATCAACACATGCACTCAGTGGGGGTAATAAACACAGACAGCTGGAGCGTTGTGATCTAGCTCTAGAGGTATTATCCATGTTAAGGAGTTAAGTTGAGCTTGAATAAATGACTAGAAATAATCATGTAATAAAGATAGACAGGCTGTATTTTGATGCTCTATTTGTGATATTGTGTCAAGTCAAAGTCTAAGAAAACTGTCGTATTCAATTCAGGATCTGACAAACTCTGAAGGTCTCAATCATGGATAACGCAAAGCAGAGTCAAGGGAGAATCACATCAGTGTCTGGGGAAATCCAGCTCATTTTTACAATCTAATTCTAAGTACCTTAATGATTAGAGCATGTCATGAATGCTCACAGACACTTGCAGCTCCCTCAGTGCAGTAAATTCAATGCACTCAAGTCTCCTGGAAGGAAGAGACTCTCAGCTGGTTTACTTGTATAGAATTTACTGAACTTCTTCTCTTGCTGCAGGATTGGATTAAAATGAAAGGTATGAATACATCCACATGGAAAGTATGTTTTAAATGTGTTAGAAGAAGGTTTAGAGTGCAACACTTTTATTGGTAAAAGAAAGTATGAACACATTGTCCAAATTATCTACCAAACGAACATGCAAGAGGCGAGCAATGAGTAGAATTTCATGAATGAAGGCAGCCAGAATTCTGTGGAGATCTAAAGAACTTTCTGCTAAATGCACTTAAATACAGTAAAATGGGTTTGTCCATTATCAAAATAGCCAAAAATATCTAAAACAAACATGCAAGAGTCAGGCAACATGTTGAACATTGTGGAAGATGATCATTTTAACATCTGCAGAGCTTTCTGTGGTGACAGATTTCATGAAGTCCTGGGTATGAGGGTTAAAGCAGAGAGAAGAACGTGTTCCATAAAATCAACTGCATTTTCCTGTTTTAGATGCAAACCCACACACAGAGACAAGGACAGGTATGCAGAGGAATTGCAGTGTTTGGGCTGTTGAAACAGGGACACACTGTGTTTACAGCACTTTCCCTAATATGCTGTGACATTAATCAATTCCACCTGCCACACAGAGTTTGGAGTTTGCTGAAACAGCCAGCTGAGGATGGGAATTTTCCAGACACATGAAGAGAAAGACAAAGAAAAGACACTGAAGACATGAAAAGAAAGACACAACTCAGTCCTATGAGCTGCCAGGGAGCTCCAGACCAAAAGAAAAATCTTCAAGCCACCAGGGTCACCCATACTAATGGGCCAAACAGAGAAAACAGATTAATCCTGCAGCCATTAATAATTCCTGCAACTGTTCCCTCCGAGGCAATTAATCACCTCCCCTCTCTGTCAGCGCAAGAGCCTGGGGCTAAGCAAAGATCCAGGGCTACTGCTGGAGCCTTGACTAAACTCATTCTCAATCACAATCATACTCGCTCAGCTCCCTAAAGCAATGTATACATTATAAGCAGAATCTACCTAGATAATGTATAAAACAAAACATATCTATCTATCTATCTATCTATCTTAAAATCATGTAAGCCAAGTATGGAGTGCCAAAAGGTCCTGTCTTAGGCCCTTTGTAGGGCTGTGACGGTCGCCGTGACAACCGCGTCACCGCGGTGGTCGGTTGTCACCGCGGTTGTCTATTGCCACCGGTGGTAGTGCACGTGACGTCACACACTCTATAACAAGCATAATACAAGTTTGTATACAAGTGTAATAATAGTAACAGTTGCAAATTGTTTTATTTAGACTATAAATCTACGCTAATTCACAAATTACCTCAAATGCCATACACAGTGTTTCCTTTAGATTGGCAGGTTTGAGCGCAGGAAAATACAGTTTATTCTGCATTCAGCAAATTTATTTCGTGATGAGCGATGGACCTTGTTGGGAAACCAAATACTACATCGCCGATCTGGAATCATTTCCATTCATGTCACCCATCCGCGTTTGTACAAGTGCCTTCAAGTTCATGTGATCGCAAACGCCCGGCTGGTCAGGTTTTTATTGGAGAGGCTTTTCTCCAAACTGGCCAAATACGAACGAGACAGCGGTAAATGGAAGATGCCAACAAGAAATGTGGAAACATACGCCGCGATTCCTATTCCACAGAGAGCGCGTGCAGACGAGGAGTTAACGCGCCCGCTTGCTTGGTGGCGGAACAGTGAACCGTGTCTAACCCGGACGCAGCGTCGCAACACAACAGGTTGAGTCTGTCTATACAGGACATTTGAACTTTGTGTCAGTACGTCATAAATAGGACGAGGCAGTTTACTGTGAGGGATTTGTCATGTCGTATCGCGCCGCATCTAGTGTAGACAGCATCACTGATTATAATGGGTTCTCGCCGCGCCGCTCGCGTGAGGTAGACAGGGTGTAGCCTATTTTTATTTAAGGCTACTTTCCAATTTAACTGTATTATTTCTTTGATATTTATATTAGTGGTTTGCAGAGTGTTCACTGACGGAAGTGCTAAAATAAACACGCACGTTTGTTAATAAATGATTGAGCCTCATTTATTTTTGCGTTTCAGAATTATATATATATATAAATATACACAACACCGCGCCACCGGCGGTAGTTGGTCCATTACCACCGCGGTGGTAAAAATCTGCCACCGTCACAGCCCTAGCCCTTTGTTGCTGTCCTTGTACACACTCTCCTTTATGGTGATATTAAGAAACATACTGGTGTTTTTGCATGGTACTCCAAGTTATCAAAGAAAACCATGGTATTACCATGATACCATGTCCACAATATATATGGTACTGCTATAGTACCAATCTTTAGACTCTTGTCAAAAGATTATAATTAGGCATGAGT
Source organism: Tor tambroides (assembly GCA_021397915.2). Lineage (NCBI taxonomy): Eukaryota > Metazoa > Chordata > Actinopteri > Cypriniformes > Cyprinidae > Tor > Tor tambroides. Next base: position 17,225 of record JAFVLL020012881.1, on the reverse strand, counting down.
AATGTTTCAACCCTACAACTTTATACACAATGGTAGCTCTAGCTTGTTCACAAACTACCATCTTATTCACATGAGTTTCTCATATCCAAAAAGACCAACAATGTCCAAAAACATGATAGTAGCACAATAGACTGTTTTCTTGAACAAGCTGCAGATACCACTGTATATTTTATTAAAGCTGTCTCTTTTTAGGATGATCCAGCAACACAACACGAGTCAAAAAAAAAATAAAATAAAATAAAATAATGTTGTTGACAGTAACTCACTAAAGCCTTTGGAAGATATATCAGGCAGATTCTCCGAGCAAACAGTGTAGCACAATTAGTCACAGAGCTCTTTACATGAGATATGATGGCTCCATTATCATTCATTAATGAGAAACACTTGAGTACATGACCGCTCCCCCACACTCAAACACTGCTGAGCTCTCTGTTCCACTTCTCTCCTGTGAGGGGGAGGCAGGGCAAGAAAATCTTCATTAGCAGAGCAGCGGCAAAAGAAAGCGGATGAGAGAAAGGAGGAGAGAGAAACAGAAGGGGGGAATAAATTGAGGCTGATCTGGTGCTCCGTTTTTTTTTTGAGGCGCTGAGATTTGCATATATGTGCAGCAGTGCAGAGGGAGAAATGTGTCAGCACTGACAGCTTCCTGAGAATCTTTAAGCCTGATGGTGGGCACCTCTCTTTCTCTCCCAGAGACCGCAGGAGCCCTGCTAACAACCGCTCGGGGGTCAGGACCAGTGCCTTTGTGCTCAGCCCTCCTATGGCAACCCAGCAAAGCATGTTTAACGGTCAGCTCAAGTGCAAAGCTGCTCTCTGGGGGGAGGGCGAGTTGAACCTTCCCTGCTGCAAGGGCAAATGGAGACGTGTGTGTGTGGGCTGCTACAGAACTAGACTAAGAGAGAACAAATGAAGATGCTAAGACATAGGCAAAATCACATACTGTTCATACCTTAGTTGGGGTAGATTAATATTTAATTTGACGTGAGGCTGTGAGGGATCGATGTTAACAATAAGTTGTTCCATGCTTTCCTGAGATTTTTGTCCTCTGCAGTTTTTTGGTAAGATGTATTGATCAAAATATGGTGAAAATATATATAAGGATGTATCAAATATGTGACCATGGACCACAAAACCAGTCATAAGTGTCAATTTTTCAAAATTGAGATTTATACATCATCTGAAAGCTGAATAAATAAGCTTTCCATTGATGTATGGTTTGTTAGGATAGGACAATATTTGACCGAGATACAATCTGGAATCTGAGGGTGCAAAAAAATCTAAATACTGAGAAAATCACCTTTAAAGTTGTCCAAATGAAGTTCTTAGCAATGCATATTACTAATCAGAAATTATGTTTTGATATATTTACAGTAGGAAATTTACAAAAAATTTTCATGGAACAAGATCTTTACTTAATATCCTAATGATTTTTGACATAAAAGAAAAATCAATAATTTTGACCCATATAATGTATTTTTGGCTATTGCTACAAATATACCCCAGCGACTTAAGACTGGTTTTGTGGTCCAGGGTCACATATGGCGTTCACCCAGACTAAGGTCAACAGTGTTCTGCGCATCAACAGGAAATGAAGCAGGGGTTTGCTCTGTTGACAAGACAAGCTTAGACAAGTACCATGCTGGTCCTGCTTGGTTTATTCAGGTTTGGTGGTGGTGGACCAGCATAATCATGTTGTTCACCAGTAACCTTTTGCTGGTAAAGCTGGTCAACCAGTATACACTCTTAAAAATAAAGTTTCCAAAAGGTTTCACAGTGATGCCATAGAAGAACCATTTTTTGTGCCAGAGAAGAATGTTTCAATGAACAGTTCTTAAAAGAACCATTTTTGAGTGTGAAGAACATTATAATAATCTGAAGAACCCTTTTCCACTATTAAGAACCTTTTGCGCTTTCGAAAGGTCCTATGGATGTTAAATGTTCTTTGTGGAACTATGGAAGCCAATTAAGAACTTACATTTTTTTTAAGAGCACAAAAGCTGGTTAACCAAGAATATCTAGGTGGTTAGGCTAGTTAAGAAGCTTTGTGGGGACAGCAATCATGTCAGGCTACAGCTAGCAAGTAAGGACTCTCAAGATGGGTCATACAGTTATGGGGGTTGGGGTAATCTTCAGGCCCCTCCACAGAGTCTGACCTGACATCAGCACAGCACTATACCACGCTGGTGATTCTGCTGGTCTTTTCAGCAGGGAAGGGATCCAAACCTTTCCCCAAAATAATAGTGAGAGTAGTCAAGCTTTTTTGTCAGCAGATGCACTCCTATACCAGTCTCATGAGATATAGCCCAGCGCACACACATGGATCTAAACCCATCTTCATGCATGCAAAATCCATCATGGTTTGTTCTCTGTTACAGTTTGAGACGTCAGAGTGAATGGGTCTCTGGGAGAAATCATCCCCACTAACTACCAGGGGTCCTCTTCTTGTTGGCGTGAGTGAGTCACAAATCAAAAACCAGCAGGAGAGGTTTTTCCGAACACTTCTCCAACTGTTCATCTTCCTGCAGTAATTTCTGTTAAGCATGAAAAACGACAGTAAAATAAACAGAATAACTGCACAGATTTTGCACTAGAAGTTAATAAACTAGATTTTTACAGTTACTTAAGCAGTGTTTGACCATGAAATGCATGCTATTACGGTGTTGTGGGTGGTTTTTAGCACGTTGCTATACAGTTGCCACAGTATTATGGGTGGATATTTTGAGTGAATTTTAGTGCATTGCTAAGTGGTTGCTATGATCTTAGTAGCTTTTAAAGTTGGCATTAATGAAGAAAAATATAACTGTACACTCCCTTAAGTACTGTTTATTTATTACCAACGTTTCAGCCAAACAAGTAGCCTTTGTCAAGGTATGACTCGTCAAAGTTGGCATTAATGAAAATTTAACCTCTCTATATTCTAAATGCATGTTTTTGATTATATTGTGAATGATCCATGCACACCTTCCATTATTTGTTTTGACCTCGTAAATTTTAATCAAAATCTTCAAACAATCAACTGCAAGCTTGCATTCATATCTGCCTTCATCCAATCAATAACCAATGGACAGAACCATTTTTTTCCGTTAATCCATTTTCACATGTACATCACAACAGGGATGAAAAGATCTGTCACTACTTCAGCTTTATCATAACCTTAACATTTGCCTATTCAGTTGCTAGGGTGTTTTGGGTAATTTTAGGGTGCTGTTATGCAGTTGCTAAAGTGTTCTGGGGGGTTTTCAATGCATTTCTTTGCAGTTGCTAGGGTGTTTTGCACGATTATTCTTGTGTAACTATGTGGCTGCTAGGGTGTTTGCTTATTGGCCAAACTCTAGATGGCCATGGATCCCTCCTTCTATACAACTTAATGGGATTTTTACACCTATTTTTTCATCCACAAGGTAAAAATTCTAAGCCAGACTGCTTACAAATGTAACAGCACACCTCTCCTCAACAAGGCACGTGATTTAAGGTATAAATTCATGTCTGTAGCACAAATAGAATGACTTATGAACCAAAGCTTAACACTTAGATTTAGGGATATGAACAAACCCCTAATCCTCCATAAGAGCAGTAGCAATAGTCCTGCTTGCCTTAGAAAACACGGCTAATTAAGTTAACAGCAAGCACTTGAACAATCAATTACCTGCAGTGTAATGGCAAGAATTCGCATTGTAGTGCCTGTTAAAGACTATAGCTCCTTTGATAAGACCTTGAGAAAGGTAACATAAGCAGTATTTATAGCCCTTCCTTGTGGGCTGAGCACAGAGCAGGGGTAGGACAGGAAGCAGTTAATGGTGTGCTTGTGCTGGCTCTTTGGCATGCTGGAGGGAGAGTGACATTGATCCACCAGCTCCCGTCCATCCGTCTCCCTGACAGAGGTAACAGGATTGTTAATAAAAATGGAAATTGAGCTACACTACCCCCTCACACACAGACACACACACACTTTCTCTCTGTCTCTGACCGTATCCAGGGCTTGCGCTCAGCTGGCTTGCTCTGCCTGACATCTCCCTGCAGAGGCTAAGCACTGGTTGCACTCACCACCATGGCTGTGCCTCTATTTAAGCACGAACACACACACACACACACACACACGCACACACACTCAACTATATTACCTGGCAGTGGGGGTGGAAAACTGATAAACGGTTGGTTGTCACGACATGTATTAAAACATTTAAGGTTAACAATTCAATACAGCAAATGACTCACCCAACTCAATTAGGCTTCACTAACACTATATAGGTTTAAAATCAGCAGACCGATATGGGATCTTTTTTTTTTTTTTCCCAAATGGCTGATATGATGATATCCATGAAAGGATTAGTACAGCACAGAAAAACTCCAGGTCCAAAATCTGAAACCACTAGTGACACTGCTTCTATTTTCTATCTATCTATCTATGGTTTGGTGGAAAGTGGAAAGTAATGGGCTTAAAAGCTTCTGAAAAAGCAGTTCTGTGTTAAGCAGCATTTCTGCAGCAAATTACCAGCGTGGATCCATGTCTTTCAGGAGTGTATTTGAGAAGGCAGTCAATTTGGCACTTTCAGGAGGGAAGACAAACCACAGCACTCAAAATGCAAAACTTACAGTGATGGCTGTTTTTATATATAGGTATAGAGCAAGTTGTTTTTGCCGTAAATGGTGATTTTTGCAAAAATAAGACAATGATTAGAAATGCACACTTTATTTGTGACATTACTGATGTAGTCATAGGTATTTTTTTAAACAAATCAATAAACACATCTGACCTTTTTAAAACCATTTTTCTCAACCATATTAAACAGTTCTACATCTAAAGGTCATTGCACACTGATTCCAAAATTTTTGTATGTGTTTTTTTGTTTTCGCCATCCTAAAAATTCGTCACACACAGAAACCTTGCACACCGAGTCCGGTGCGCATGAATTAATCTGTTGCGAAAAATTTTTTGCAAAACAATACAATATGGAGTTTTCAAGCAGTGTGGATGATTTTGTTGTCCTCTCTCTTCTTAAAACGAGAAAAAGAAAGAGGAAATACTGGGTCCATCCAATCCTAAGATATAGAGAGGAAGGAGAGTTCCACCTCCTTATTAAGGAGCTGTGGGATTATCACAGGTGATTCAAAGTTTACTTCAGGACGTCAGTGGCTCAGTTTGATGCTTTGTTAGCGATACTGGAACCACATATTAAAAAGAAGACCACCAATTTCTGTGAACTCCGTGTGCAAGGATCTTTACAATGCTTTGTGATGCAAGATGAAGTGGACCAACTTGTCAAACAACATTTGGATTTCCATTTTTGACAGTCGAAAATTTCAGAGGCAGTGTGTAAATGTGATTGACACAACGTGAGGTTGTATTTATTTTTTAACGTGCGAAAATTTCGGACGAAATGTGCAATGATCTTAAGAGTCAAATTTATTGTTGCACAGCCCAAAAAGCAACATCGAGATCTGGGTTTTTAAATGTCTCAGTTTTATAAATTCTAATGTCTTCTAGTTTCTAAACTCTCAGTCTTCTAAATTTCAGTTTCATGCACTTTGAAAAGATGGCATTCATGGCGTGAGATGCTGAAAAACAGACACGCAACACAAAAAAACAACATTAAAACCTCCGAAAGATGTCTATCTGCATATGTACAAATAGAAAAATTTAAAAAAGCCACTTTTGATGTCTAGTCAATGTTTTATTTATTTGCCACAATAATGTTTTTATATAATAATGTCTTTGAACTATCTTCATTTGGGGACCTTTTATTTTTGATTAATTTATTGGCATATCACGTAATTAATTTAATTAAAATGTAACATTTTATGGAAATGTATTTATTATTTTTTAAAACCTTGCATGTTCATGATTTTAAAGGATGAGAAGATATCAAACTGTTTATGTTTGGACTGGGCCACAGAGTAGAATTTGTGCCACAATACATGATCTTTGACATCAACAACAAAAGACACTATTATTTGCATTTTATTGTTTTGCCCTGCAGTGTGCCTAAAGAACAGACCTGCAATCCACTGTTGGGTCGTAAGCCACCAGATGAGAACCACTAGGTTAGTATATCTCATAACTTCAAGTTAACTTAAAGATTATAAATCAGTGTAGGACATGCACAAAAAGAGAACAACAGTTATGTTTGTAGTTTAAAAGCATTATTAATTCAAGGGACAGGAAAGCAGCAAAGGATGATATATATTGGTTGTTGGTTTATGAGGATGAGATCAAGGATAGATGATTTTAGCCCATGGAGCCAGTCTAAATGTGGACTCACACAGAAACTGGGTCAATTTGGCTCCCCAAAGGCTGTGCGCACAGAGAGTGGAATTAAACGCTCTTGGTAATCATCAAAATGGGTTCTCGGGTTGGAAGGTTATGTGTTGGGTGTTAAGGAATTGACTAGCACAGTAACTGTGGACACAGTACAGAGATAGAAGCTGATGGAGTATATTCCAGAAGCTCAGCTGGTTTGCTGGAGTGCAGGGAAGAATAAACAGAGTGACGTGAGGCAGAAAGAGCTCAGCAGACTGAGTGCTGCCTCATTGAGCAGCCCTGGAAACCTGCCAGTCTAATGCCACAAAGCATTAATATACGCAGAGTCCATCGGAGGAGTGTATCGCACACCTCTACACAGCCACTGCTTTTACAAGTAAACGTGTCAGGAGCACTTATGAGTGATGTATGGTTTCTTTTTAGACACACAGAGCCATGGAAGCACAGCAAAAATTCAGTATTTTGTCTTGCTTTCCAATAAAAATATATAATTGGTCTTAAAACAATATACATTCAATCAAAAAACAAAATTGCATAGGATAATAAGACTAGCTTTCAGAAAATCATCCTTGAATTTCTTATCTTGCTGGCAAATGTCTTTTTGCCATTTAAGCATAAATCTAACAATTTAGTGAGACTTGTGCTTAAATCAAATCAAAGCAAAACAAATTAATTCAAACATGTATTTGCTAAAAAACATTTTTACTACTGTTTCATATACCCACTGGCTCTTAATGGATTGTATTGCCTTCTTGAGCATCAGTAAAGTGTTTTCCACCTTTGTAATAGCTGTGTAGGAGTCCCTGAATTGTCCTCAATGTGAAAACATGGATTTAAAAATCATTTAGTTACTTCTGGAAAGGATTCAAATATGCAGAAGATACTGGAAAACCAAAGAATGTGCAGGACCTGGAGAATTTCTCTGAAGAATAGTGGGCAGTTCAAATGCTCAGAACAAACAAGTGACTCATGAATAGGGTTGGGTACCGAACTCGGTACTTTTAAGGGTACCGACCGAATTGCGTCGGTACTACCGAGTATCGATTCACATTAAATCATTCGGTACCAAATTTCGGTACCTGAGAACGCATTTGGGCGCATACGAGAGAGAGAGAGAGAGAGAGAGAGAGAGAGACCCTGTGACATGATGTCCCTGCAACTCTTTAAAACACAACACACAGGGCAAACCGAAATGTTCTGAAGTGTGCTTACATTTCTAGGGTCATATGGTTTCCGCGAAAACGCGGACAGGATGGCGGAGTCCATTCATAAAAACTGAATTTACTCTATAGCGCGGAATGCCACGGAATTCGTCAATTTTTGGATGAATAAAAGGTCACTTAATTCGAATCGCGATATAAACTAGTGTATGTGAATATTAAAACGCAAAAAGACGGTTTAAATATGAATCCTGCATGTTCCCTTAGCCTCGGTATGTATGAATAGCGGAGACGCGGTTTTGTTTACTAATTTACACAAATACTGAAGCACACGTGAACTCGCGGTGATTTTCGGTCTCTGCACTACATGAACATATGAACTTACAGGCTGTGAGAGTCACGTAATGAGAATTTTACCGTTTCATTTGAGAAACTAGCATCATATTATACTGTATACACACAGAAACTTCACGGCAACCTGTCAAAATAAAAGTGCGGTTTAACATGTAAGAGAAATATACTGTATTACCCTTGTATTACTTTTGTACAGTATAATGTCTTTATACATTCTATTTACTGTCAAATTTAAATAAAACAATTAAATGATAAAAAAAAAAATAATTACCGCTACATTATCCACTTAATTGTAGAAAAAAAATACAATTATTAAAACTTTTTTAACCTGTTAACCGTCACCCGTCCACTCTGTGGGATACCCAAGTTTACTTCACTATTTTACAATTAAATCCTAATCTAATCATGACAAACTATATCTCTTTGGAAAGGTCTAAGACTCCTAAATAGATATTTTACCACTTTTTTTGTTAAATTATGTAGGAAAATTAGATTAATTTATGACAAGAGTGCACCTAAAAAAAAATCTACATCATAACAGGAGTTCTGACCTTTGTCACAGAAATCATAAGAAATTATATATCAATTGAAAACTTAAATCTCAATTCATGCTTTGAACCCCATTTTAAAATCAGACATTGCATTACCATGGAAATGGTACATAAATATGTTACAAAATGTTTTCGTTCATGAATTATAAAAATTTAAGTTTGGACAGTGCACTATAATGTCTATGTTCAAAACTGTGAGTGACAGTTAAGGGGTTAAAGGAATATTCACACAAGTTTTCTACCATGTATTAATTTTAACAGTAAACCTCTGTTTGTTTGCCAAAAAATAAAAGGGTTTTATTTTCATTTGATTAAAAATAAATAAATGTTTCAACCTTCATTTGATTATCAGAAAAAAATAAAACATAAGAATTTCTGGAAAAAAAAAAAAAAAAAAAAAAAAAAAAAAAATTGTATTGCCCTATTGTTCAAAATGTTGAAATTGAGAGTTTTGGACTTATTTTTTCACTGAAATAAATGTTTTTGTTATTACATAGAGAGTAAAGTACCGAAAAAAGGTACCGTTGGGTACCGGTACCGAATTCCAGGTACCGATACCGGTTCAAAAGTGAACGGTACCCAACCCTACTCATGAACACCTTTAAAAAAATGTGTTAAAATTATTAACAGAATTATTTTACAGATTCTGCAGTTGGTCTATATAAACCTATGACTGCAGCTGTACATAAATAATTAAAAAAAAAAAAAAAAATTATATATATAAAGAATTATACATAAAAATACCTATAATACATTTGCATGTCCAGTGCCACCACACTGAACTAGAAAAAAAATGAAGATCTTTCCAAGCAGTTTTTTTTTCCTCTACTTCCACCACTTCCTTGCCATTCACACCATTTAACAAAGAAACATTAGGGACATTAGGGAAATAAAACTGGAAATAAAATGGCCAGTGAATGTCAATTCACACTGACTTTAAACATTCATAAGGGTGAAATGGGCTTTTAAATGTAAAATTACCACATCTTATCTTTCTGAGATATTATGGGAAGCAAAACAATGGCAATAACAACATCAGACATGCCAGAAATCTGCTTCCTCAGACTCGGCAAAAAAAAAGGTAAAATTCCACGAGTGCTGTTCTCAAAGTGTGAATCTTATAGCCGGCGAACACAAAGCCTGTGGGGACTCCGTATAAACACGAGCACTCAGGGCCTCTTCAGCTCACAGAGAACTAGTCCATACACGGGGAGACAGGCGCGAGGGCCCCTCCCCCACTCGCTGTACGCCACAAAGACGACAGAGCTGGCTGCTATGTAGGGGGTGAGCAGATCAGACTGCAGATTATCCTGCTGAGAGAGGTCTGGGCTCAGCCGAGGTGGCTACAGACAGCTCTCTGAGTGTAAATACACTTCTTTCAAAAGCACAACAATAAGCTCAACAAGAGCTATGGAGATTAAAACAAGCTCAACACAAAGCCGGGGCTAGCTGTGGGAAGCACTGAAATGTAAAACAAAGAGTCATTCTAAGCACTGTGTGATTTCACCATGGTTTTTATCAGCACACTTTCAAGGGCACTGGTACGAAGTATTGTAGATAAGATAAAGATCTGATAATTACCATGAGGAAGTGTGTGTTTGTGTGTAACCTTAGTCATCAAGACAGCTGCGTCCCTGTAGAGCACACTGGGAAACATCAATAGGAAATGATTTTAATTATCAAATGATCTTTCTCTAATAGTGAAATGGTTGAGATGCAGTTAGTCAATTGAAAATTACCAATTGTGGGCGCCAAGTACAAACTTTAGCTGCAATTATGATGTTTGTTAAAACAAACAAAAATGACTTTCTAACAAATGTAAATGTTGTTTTATTAACTTCTAGTTATACATTGATGGGGTCGTTGATGGGGTAACTGCATAGAGAACATTCGGACACAATTCTAAAACTTTATACATACTAAGATGAGAATGACATTAAAGTCTTGAAAATAGAATTTTGAAAAAGTGCATATTTTAATGTTTGTTTTGTTGTCTCAGACTTCCATTGTAAGTGCATTAAACTTTTTTTTTGTTTGTTTTTAAGCACCAAGAGATCATAATTTTTCTGTGGGAAGTTATTTTGAACCTGGAATCAAACCTAAACAATGCTGTTCTATGATATTTTTTCATGCCAGCTGCAACATTTCAGCCACAATTTATTGTAGGTTGATTTTTTTTCCCCCAAAAACAAACAAATATTAAACATTTTGGGTCATGATTCCAGAACATAATACATGTACGCTGTCAATACCAGAGTATAAGCAACTTAAAGGCCATAGTGGAAACAAACAACTGAAGCACAATGATATTGTGTTTGAGGCCAGGAAAAATTGTGACACTGTCTGAATGGCTAAACAGTTTAGGGCCAACATGCGTCGGATGATTTTTCAGCAGTGATCCACTTTCTTTTGTCGTTTTGCTCTGATGCTATAGACCTTAATGTGTTTAAAACAGGAAATCCAGCTTGAAGGTGAACAGCTGATGCACTGCAGTACAGAAGCAGCAGCAACAGCAGCAGCTTTTCCCTCCAGAGACGAGCATGAGTGCGTTTCCAAATATAACCAAAAAGCTCTCTAATTACTGCAGTCACGATCTGAGGCTGGATCTTCAGTTCAAAACACCGTTTGATTGCTTAACAAGGACATCTTTTCAGTCTCCTCTGCCACGCTTCAATTATGAGTCTGATTCAAATGGAAAAGCACGTCCAGTTGCTTTCAAGTACTGGAGAAATTCTACCAGACAGTTTGAAAAAGGATTTCTCTTTGATTGTGAAAGCCCAATTAGAGGAAGGGAATGCCTGCCATGCCGGTCTTGTTTGCGGCAGCCTTTTGGGGAAATTCCAACCATATCTCAAGGCTCTCAAAGCAACACATTCCTCTTTCAGCTCAGGCAGTGGCTGCTGTCCAGGTAAAAGAAAGATAGTAAACATTAAAGATGACTAACACCAGTGCTGACTCTTTTTCAAGCTCCCCAAATGATGCCGAAATGGTTTCGCGGTGACAACCGTGACATTCAGCGACTTTCCAGCGAGGTTTAATAATCAGCTATGCAGCCAAAAAAAGGGGGACAAGAATATTATATATTTTAATCAGGCAGGATGTGACAGTTTTCAGTGAAAAACACATTTTTCCATCTACACTTAAAGAGAAATACTGCATTGCTGTGGATTGCTGTGGTTGGTTAGAACTAAAACTCATTTTAACATGAAAGATGTCCAATCCAGTCATAAGTGATACAAGATGGGGAAATTGTACGAAAACAAAAATATAAGATCCAAACCTGAACCTAACCATTGCAGTAATGCCAAGCTTAAGTCTCACTCAATGTTAATATTGCCAATTCTAGTACATTCTTAAAATTGTCCTTTTGTGAAATGGTTGTGCAACATTATAGGTCTTCAATCTCAGCTGTATATCATTATATCGCATTCCTGCAACTTGCTTGCTAATTGTTGGTTGAGACAAAAAGAGAAAATTCATTTCTGAATGTTTCATCAAAGTTATCAGAAGGGCCAGCTGCTCAGAGATAAGTGCACATTATGACAGGAATATGCAGAAAATTGTTGGGTAATAAAAGATTGTGAAGAACTTAAGCAGCCAAAGCCCAACTCACTAAGGTGTGAAAGCATGGTCAGCGCATGATTTCAGGGTCAAACAGGGTCATGCACAGATATTTTGAGGGGCAGTGGCCCAAATCAAGAAAATGGCACCAAGCCTCCCCACCCCTGGCCAATTTCAAATATATGATTCACAACTTGAAACCATTACAATACATCATGACATGACCCACTGTATACACACACACACACACACATAATAGCACTCTAAAATTCTTTGTTACCTGAGGGTGTCAAAACAAGTTAACTGGATGACAATCTTGTATCTTTTCCTGTTACAAACATAACATCAAAACAATACTCAGATTCTTACAGAATCAACACTTTATTCTAGAATCTAGATGGTTAGGATCGAAACATGACACACAAAGATTACTCCATTGAAATTATGATTGAATTGAAATGTATAAAAATTTACTTATTTTTGGAGGGTAAATCTTAAATAGTAGAACAATAAAATTCCAGAATGACATCAGTTTTTTTTGATGCTTCATAAATGTCTCTATGGCAAAAAATCATGTTGATAAATTTCTAGTTCTCTAATGAAACTCCAGATTAGGGGTCGACCGATTATCGGCCTGGCCGATTATCGGCGCCGATATTAAGCATTTTTCTGATTATCGGTATCGGTCATTTTCAAAACCGATGTGCCGATAAAATAATTTAATTTTGAAACGCACTATTTGGCTCTGATGCAGCCTGTCGGAACTCACCACTCTGTGGCCTAGAGCAGTCTCCGCCCACTGCGCAGCTGATTTGTTTGGAGTCACGAGTCCGACAGATCAATGTGGAAGACTAAAGGCACTCTCACACCGAAAGTGCTTACCATCTGGAGCTGCTTCAGTGATCACACATCAGTTGTCTCTCAAAGGCAGCAGCAGAAGACATTGCTCAAGTTGCAATAAATCACAATCCACTACACTGAAGTTTCAAAACACCTCAATATTATCCATTTATGGTTTCCGCGAAAACGCGGACGGAATCGCAGAATCCAGTCATAAACGGAATTTACTGAATAACGTGGAGTCACATAATTTGTCAAAGTTTGGACGAATTAATCGAAAGTAGGTCAGTACACTTAAATCGACTCGCGCTATGGACTAGTATCTGTAAACATTAAGCTGCAAAAAGACTATTTAAATATGAATTCTGCATGTGCTGCGTGTCTCTGTATATGTGAATGGCACGGACGCGTGGTTTTCATTACACACACACACACACACACACACACACACACACACACACACACTGAAGTGTGCGACGCTCGCGGTATTTTCAGCATCTGCCTTCTCACTAAATGAGGACATAAATACATGAACATCCCCAGAACTGCTCTGAGAGTTACTTCATGAGCATTTGACCGTTTCATTTGAGTAAAATGATCGTCATATCATACATAGGCTACAGAAACGTAAGAAGTCCTCATGGTAACCCGTCAAAATAAAAGTTCGGTTTATCTACTAATACTACTACAATTACTACAACTTTTGTTTAAAAGAATAATCACACAATACGCTACTTCTTCCATGTTTTAATTTTAATAGTAAACCCATTTGTTTGCCAAAAAATAGAGTTTAACTCCTTTGATTAAAAGATAAATGAAATTCATGTTTTATGCCTTCATTTGCACTGTACTGTACATTAAAACTAATGGAAATTACTGTCACATAGGCCAAGATTAAGACACTGTCACATAGGCCAAGATTAGATGACAGAAATTGTGACATTTCAATAGGAACCAAGTGAACCAAGTGTGCCTATAACAGGCTATTAGTGTTATAGTTTCATTAAAATAGTTGCGGTCTTCTTTGCAACTTCTACAATGGCGCTATGAAGACAATTAAATTATTTACACTTATTATATACATTGTGCTTTTTAATTTAATCAATTGATATGCATTAGATTATGAATTGAATAGTCACCTCTTGTAGGTTATGATATAGTCATCAGAAAATAATTAATGAAGAATTATGAGAGGTTATGCTATTACACATACATTTCTAACATGTAAATTATTGAAGCCAAATGCTTACATTTCCCCAAGCTGTTTAGCTGTAGTACAGTATTCATTGGCTTAATCATGAAGCATACAGTGGCCCCACTTTTAACTCTCTCTTTATATTACCCTTATTGTAGATCAGTGATACTCAAATCTGGCTCGCGAGATCCACTTTCCTGCAGAGTTTAGCTCTAACCCTGATCAAACTCACCTACCAGATTTTCCAATATCCAAAGACATTGATTAGCATGCTCAGGTGTGTTTGATTAGGGTTAGAGCTAAACTCTGCAGGAAAGTGGATCTCGCGAGCCAGATTTGAGTATCACTGTTGTAGATGGATGCATGGAGGAAAACAAGTGTAAGAAGTGCAACCAACACCAGGGAAGGCAGTTTTTATCAGAGCCCTTGTTATTCTTAATTTTGAAACGAATTTTCATTTTTACACCAGACATATATATCGGTTAAAAATATCGGTTATCGGTCTACTTGGTCTGTAATAATCGGTATCGGCCCTGAAAAACACATATCGGTCGACCCCTACCCAGATGGTGCAGAATAATAAGTCCTTAATGCAATCTGGTAGCTAACTTAAATACTTTGGTTCAGTGTTTGCTGTAAGCAAGCCTTGCATTGTCTTCCACCTCCCCCAGCTCCACCTGTCTAGATCTGCTAACAGTAATTTCATGTATGCCATTCACAACAACAGTATAGCAGAGTCCACTAAGACCAAATACATTAACATTGTAATATCCATTACATGCTAAGCTATTCTGAGAGTTGTCATGATAGAAATATATTTATAGTCGGTTTTTATGTTGCAGTGCATTGACTGCAGACAATTATATAACCGTGAAAGGCAAAGTTCAATAATCAGCAGAAAAGGAGCAAAACACTACCTACAAAAACAAACTCCATCACAAAGTAGTTCCTGCAGATGCATGATAGGCTTAAATGTAAAATGAATGTCGACACAATGTTCACAATGTAATGAAATCCACTCCGCTCATACAGTAACCTAACCTGTCTGCTAAAGGGGCACATCAGCCACATCCCTGGGGTCAAAGCCCCGGCTAGACTCGATCTGAGAATAATGAGCACATAAGCCATGAAAATCGATCCAAGCATGCTAACATCATCGAGATCATCAATCAGGCCAACTGGACTGTTTGAATATCAACACTTAGGAAAGGGCATTCAGAAAAGGTATGAGGATCCCTTACTGGGATATTTGGCATGAAATGTAAAATTTAACCTTCTTATTCGGAAGGAAGCAGACAGGCATTTTTGTTTATATCAAGTTTCAAAGAGTGTTGAACTGTACACTGGGTGTCTGTTACCCACCCAAACATGAATCTACATATTCTATTCATTTCCATGTTGGCGCTTGTCAACAAAACTAAGGGCATGTTTACAGTACATAATACAGAGCTGCTGCTGTTGGAAGGTCAATGCAAGGGAGTGACTCTCACTGCATGCTGAGTGCACTTGCAGCAGTAGCCAGGGCACCTAGGCTACATATGGTGAGGAATGTGTTAATGCAATATTCATGGCGAGCATGAGAGCAGAGCACAACACAGCACTGAGGACTCTCTGAAGTCCCTTTCACACTCAACAGAACAGAAACGTAGCATGAAGGAAAGCAATGTGTGATGCACCAATGCTCTGGCCTTTCACATGAACACCAGCAAGCTTTATTACAGTTGTGACGGCTAAGCAAATATGTAACTATTTGTCACTGAATTTCTTGGACAGATTCTTAGTATAAAGATATTGACGTTAACTGACAGCTAAGTCATACCAACAGGAAGCATAAATCTACATTAAAGATTCATAGCAATCCTGTCTTTTTTACACAAATCTGCTAAGACAATCAAATGTTTTTTCCAACAATCTACAACCACGTACGTCAAGTTGTGTTGACATATAGTAGTATTGTGCTTCTCCAGTTAGATTTGCACAATGAGTAAACGGTCAAGGGATAACCCTGCCTTTGTTTTTAAGCCACTTAAGGAGTAATGCAGAATGAAGAGAGAAACACCCACTGATTTGAAGTGGTTGCAACAAAGCTTTCATTTAAGGTGTTGTGCTTGGCAACCTAGTATGTGAGGCATGTTGTGATAGGGCTGTGGAGAGCAAGGAAAAACAATGAAAAACAGTTGTAGATAGTGTCTGAGCATATTGCACAATTGAAATTCAATATATTTCATATATATCCAATGCATCCAATCAAACTCTATAGCACCTTTGAGCTCATTCATCTGTCATTTGGTAGAAGTTACTCAAATTAGGAAAATGCCAGAAAGGACAAATTGCGCAACATGCCCTCAACCTTAAAAAACAACATTAAGAAAATGGCTTCATTTAAAAGGAAACGACCCAAACTAAATACAGCTTCACTTGCAACAAAAATCTAATTTAAGCCTACTACAATGCATTGATTTGAAACTCAAGAAACACTTAGAAACCAAAATGGTCAATTTTCCTATTAAACCTGTGCAGTTATTGATAGCATTAATACAATGTTTTTAAGAACAAAATTCTTTAAGAACAAATGTTGTAGACCACAGTTTCAATAGATATCCAATATTCCAATTAGTCCAAGTCAGCAAACATTTTTTTATATGTTAGCTGAAGAAAAACTTGGCAAGTATGTTTCAGCATCAAAGAAAAAAATAAAAAGGTTATTATGGGAGTTTAAATTAAGCACTAGTCATATTGTAATATATAAAATAGCATTTATGAGATGAAGCCGTACTGCAAGACAGTCACACAGACGCATGTAAAATATAATCAAGTTTTTTTTGTTTTTGTTTTTTTTTTTAAGAGAAAAGCTTCTGTCAAACTCAAAAAAGTGCTCATGCAACACTTAAAAAGCAAGGTGCAAATGAGCAACAACAGTAACCAGAGACCAGCAACTCGACTTTCATCTATGCACACAGTCTTTCCATTTATTCCCACCATCTTCCTCTCTCTCGCTCATGCATTAATTTTTTAAGAGCTTAAATGGCCATCTTGGCAGAGGCTGAGGGCACAGAGTCAAGGGTTCCTACTTCCAGTAACAAAGTAGTAGATGTATTTGTCGACAGATGAGCCTGTAAAAACATGCTTGACAACACCAAACCGAGACCTTGTAATCTTTGTCATCATGGTGTGGGACTCCAGTACTCCCACACTGTTGCTAGTGGTCTTTTGCAGTTGGCTGTTGTGTAAATTAGGATTAAATTAAGATAAAGAAGAGGGCTCTTTGCCTCATATCATTATTCATACGTGCTGCAGTGGGAAAA